>PVIJ01007216.1:0-84555 GCA_004024925.1 Scalopus aquaticus | reverse complement strand
AAAGGATACAAAAACACTAATCCAAAAGGATACATGCACCCGTATGTTCATTGCAGCACTGTTCACAATAGCAAAGGTATGGAAGCAACCCAGATGTCCAAAAATAGATGATTGGATCCAGAAGATGTGGTACATATACACAATGGAATACTATTCAGCATGGAAAGAAGATAAACACATGCAATTTGCATCGACATGGGGAGACAATATCTTTAAATCCTTGTTGGAAACTAATGTGCCTTCCATCCCAGAAGGTGACACTTTCTCTTATTTTCAAGGCCACTGGAAAAATAAAAATATTCTTGAAAATGTGGTCCAGAAAACAGCTATCAGTGCTTCTTTACATACAAGAAAGGCATCAAGAATTATCTTCAGTAATCTTATGCAATGATAATTGTGTATTATCCTAGAAATATTAGTTGCTTTCAGGTCTCACAAAACAATCAACCTATAAACATTAATAATTTACTATTTATCAATAGATAAACTAAATGCCACATTTTGACAAGTTAAGGCAGGTGAAGCAATCAGAATAAAAGTCTTTACTAATTAATGTTATAAATGTTCACTTCAGTAATAAATTAGATTGTGCGACCTGTGAGATAAAAAAAAAAGACTTTAATCAATTTTGTAAGCCTTTAAAGTAAAGTACTACACCTCGTACTTATTAGCTGCTAGTAGTAAATGTCTCATTTTCAAATTCTCAGCTTCAATTACTTTGGATAACTGCCCACCTCTACACTGTGTGACTCTGGTAGACTGCCAATTACCGACGCACAAGAGGGCAAAAGGCTTAGAACAGTAACTGGCACATAGCAAATACCATTTAAATATTTGTTACATCAAAAAAAAAAAGAACTCTTCATATCATGCTTGATATTTTTTTGAATAATGTAAAATGTTTTTCTGTTTTTAATAGGTAATTTACTATTAATTTTCAAAATTCCAAATACAAAATGACAAAACCAGTTTGGTATCCTGTCCCCCAACTATACAAGTTCTCTCATTACAGGTCAATGATATTATTAATGTTTTTATCTTTTGGACAAGTTTTATGCACACAGAATTGATACATTTATATACCTATATGTACATAAGTATGTATTTATATTCATAAATATACAAACTGCTATTTTCTCTTTTTGATACAAATAGTAGCAAACCATATACATTAATCTCATCTTTTTCACTCAAATATGTAACTAGGAGACCATTTTACATTCAACATATGTGGAAATTTCTTATATTCTTTATAGCCCTGTGTTATGACAATTTATGGACTTACAGTATCTCAATAAATCTGTATTCTATTAATGGGCAATAAAAATTATTTCCAATATTTTGCTTTCATAAACAAATTCAGTGATAAATTTGCAATAGCTAATTTTGTATCTGTCTAAGAAGAACTGTAGAATAAATTCTTGGAAGTAGAATTTCTTGATCAAAGTGTTGTGTCTTTTTTGGTGAAACAGATTGCAATAAATGATTTCCCTAGATTTGTATTATTTAAACTTCCTCCAAGAATCCATGAGAATGCTTGTTTCTGTACACCATTGCCAACAAAAAATGTGATAATATGTTGAGTTTGTTGCCAATCTGGAAAGTAGAAAATGGATGGTAATGCGATTCTACTTTGCATTTCTTCTACTATGAATGGGATTGATTTTATTATTTCATATAATTAAGAGATATTTATTTCGTCTTTAATAATTATTTATGCACCACATTAGAACGTATTTCTGCTTTTCTTTCCTCTCGATTTGGAAAAGCTGGATGTTAGTGAATGGTTGTCTTTTGTATCTAATGTGAGTGGCACATATTCCCTTTCATTTTTTTCCTTTACCTTCTGTATTCACTTTCTGAGTCTGTTGTAACAGCACTGTACATTCAAAACCACAGAAATTTATTTTCTTTCTGTCTGGAAGCTAAAAGTATCTGGAAGGCCAAAACTGAGGTGTATGTACAGTCAGAGTCCCTCTAAAATGTACAGCATTTCCTTTCCTTTTTCTACCATTTGGTGGTTTATGGAAATCTTCAGTGTACTTTGACTTATAGATGATTCACTCCAACCCCCATTTTTACTTGACTTTTTCCCTCTATGATTTCACACTGCCTTTCTCCTGAGCATTTCTGACTCTGTTCAGCCATGTTGTATTAGGGTCGATGTTAATGATCTCATTTAACACCTTTACCTCTGAAAGGACAATGTTTGCAGATAAGGTCACATTCTGAGGTACTGGAAGTTGGGAATTCAACAGTCTGCTTTTAAGGGTCAGTCTTACAGTTTGTCTTTGTCTGATTCTATGTTTGTTTTCTGTAGATTCCAAATATAAGTGAAACCATCTGGTATTTATCCTTTTCCTTCTGACTCACTTCACTTAAAATAATCCCTTCCAGTTTCATCCATGTTGTCACAGATGACATGAGTTTATACTTCATTTTTGATTGTTGAGTAGTATTCCATAATGTATATATAACACAGCTTCTTGTTCCACTCATCTGTCTGGGCATTAGGTTGTTTCCATATCTTGGCTATTGTAAATAGTGCTGCTATAAACATAGGAGTACAATTTCCTTGAATTAATGCTTTTGTGCTCTTTGGATAGGTATTTCTCAGCATCTTTTTTGAAGAACGTATCAACCAAAAACACCTAATTTTGAATATTATGGTTTGGCCATGCATAATGTTTTGTTGTTCTTTTATGGTGTTTATTTTGTGGAATTCATAAAATTCCTTTTGAAAAGATTTTGGATCTTATATTTTGAAATGCACTGCCCATGTAAAGTTTTTTAAATGTTTTTTTATAACCCTTTGATTTTTTTTTCTGAAAAAAATTCTCTTTTCAATACAGCAAGTGGAAGATGAACATGGCTTCACTAACGAATTTTTGCAAGCATTCGAGAAAGATATAGTCACAATTCTGCCGAAAAATTTTCCCCAAAACTGAGAGGGATACAAACTTTACAGCTCGTTTTTTGAGAAAGATTCCTTGTTTTTCAATCTTAGGACTGTAAGGAAAGATCACTACAGCTTAATGTCACCCATGAGCACTGATGCAACATCTCAGTTGAAACAGAGACTGAAATGATACACTTAGAAGATAAGAGAAGGGGACACAAACCAAAAATGTAAGTAGAAGTAGAAAAGAGGACATAGTTTCTCTCCATAAAACCTCTAGAAAGAAGCCAACACTGTGGTTATATTTCTGACCTCTAGAATTATAACAATAAATTTGTATTGTTTTAAACTACAGTTTGTTGTAATTACAGTAAAAAAATAGAAAAGTGATACACCATGTAATATATAAAATATGAAATATAAATAGACTTAAAATATACTTGAAATCCACCTTCAATTATGTCCTTCTCCTTCCTTAAACTTCTTTCCTATTTTGGTATATGTAATTTTTATATGTCTATAAATTTATGACATATATGTTTGACAGATTGATTGCTATTTCCTTCTTCCAAAGTGATGGCATACTAGACCATATTTTCATAGTTTGTTTGCTATAAGATGTTTAAGATTGAGTTCTCACAAACATCACATGTAAGAAAGTAAATGATTCCATTTCTTTGAGCATTAAGATACTGTGAAGATGACTCTTCATGTTCTACTTCTCTTGCAGCTAGAAGATGGACAATTTAGTGACCACATTTCACATGTGAAATCATTCTGAGGGCTCTATAGATTTATGAAAAAAATACATGCTTGCCCTTTCTGGTTTTCCATGGCAAGAAAACACACTATTGGAGTAAGAATAGGCCAGTGAAGTATGGGATGGGGAATTCAAAGGAGATACCAATTGAAGATGCAAAAAAAAAAAAAAAAAAAATTGGTGATGTACAAATTGACCTGAAATTCTATGACTAGGGAAGAAAGTGCCTGCAAACTTATCTGTATAAACTATTTTTGTGTGTCTTAAATCTTCTAAGCATTACACCCAGGGCAATGGTGATGCTGATTCTTCTCAGGATTCATCCTACCACCATGTGTTTCTTCTGTGGCTATGAATTAAGTGGATACCCCATGTCTTTTTTTTTTTAATCCAGGTCATATCCCTTATTCTCCCAAAGACTTTACTTTTTTTAAATTTTTTAAAAGATTTATTTATTTATGCATACAAGAACTGGGGTGTAGGCCAGAGGTGCAGGGGGTAAGATGATTCACCAGAGACAGAGTGGAGTGCAGAACAGGCAGATCAACTGCAATATACTGCTGAGGGAAGCAGTGGGCAAGGCAGGAGAGGTCTGCTGTGCCATATGGAAATCTCCCTGGCTGGGATCGAACTCCTGCTGCGGTGGCTGTGGACAGTCTCATAAGCTGAGACTTAACCCGTTGCTCCACCAGGGAGGCCCGATACCCCATGTCTTATTTTATTCTAGTCTGTCCTAGAAACTATTACAAATTACAATAGACAGCATAGCTTATAAACAACAGTCATTTCTCCCCAGCAGTTCTGAAGGTTGACAGTCCAATTTAGTACCAAGATGGTAAGTAAGGTTCTGCTAATGGACTTCTAGATTTCAGAAGATTGTCACCTTTCTTTGTCTTCAGGTGGAGGAAGTATCGAGGAAGCTACCTGTGGTATCTTGTCTAAAGTCACTAATCCTAGTCCTAAGGGCTGTACATCCACGATGCAGTCACTATCCAGAATCCCCAGCTGATAGCTTCACAGTGGAGATTAAGAGTTTAACTAGTGGATTTTGGTGGGGTGAAAGCATTCAGTCTATGGTAGCCATTGCTAGTCCTCGAAAATCCCTGTCATCCTCACATGCAAATTATATTTATTCTATCCTAACAACTTCCAAAGTCTTAAGGCATTCCGATATCAATTCCAAATTGTAAAGTCCAAATTCTCCTCTAAATATTATTTAAATAAAAATTAGGTTAAACTCAAGTGTGATACATACTGAAGAAAATTTCCTTCCAGCTGTGAACCTGTGAAATCAAATAAATTATTCCCAAAATACAATAGTGGGATTGTCAAAAGTTAAGTACTATCATTCAAAAAGGGAGAAATAGAAAAGAAGAAAGGAGTTAGATCCTAAATAAATTCAGAATCTAATAGGACAAGCAATGTTAAAGCTTAAACATGAGTATAATCCTATCTGACTGAGTGCTCTGGCCCAGTCTACTGGATTGACACTATCAACCCATGACTTGGTGGAATGGTCAAGTAGCAGCTCTCTCACGCCACCCCTGCAAAGCTCTCTGCCAGGATCTCATGGTAAACCCAATCCCTTGAAATCTGGGAGGCATTCTTGTCACCATGGGACTGCAGTGTGCAAAACATGTCATAGCTCTAGCTGAACCTCACCCCTAAGGCACAGACCAGGGGCATCTCAGTCCCATGGGATCAAATAGGCAACCCCACTCTTTTAGCTACTCTGCCCATTAAGATTTTACACTCTGCATGTAAGTGGAAGTGGCAACCCAGAGGATCTCTGAATAACCTTAGGGATCATTCTTTCATTATTGTGGATAAAGGCTGCTGGCTTTGGTGCCTATGACTGATTCACACAAATCTCCTTGTCAAGTAGTAGATTTGCTTGCCACAACATTAGTCTTCTCATGTCTTGCAATATGGGTAGGCTGAACATTTTCCAATTTTTAAGTTTTGCTTTTTTGTGCTTAACAATTCTGCCTCTAAGTCATTTTTCTTTTCTCATGTTTTATTAGAAGTAGTCAGTAGGAGCCAACCCACATCTTCAACACTTTGCTTAGAACTAGCTTCAGTTAAATATCCAATTTCATCACTTAAAGTTTCTGTCTTCCATAAAACAGTTTCTGTCTACCATAATTCAGCCAAGTTCCTTGCCATTTAATACCTAGGAAGGTGTTTCCCTTCCATCATATTCAGTTTGTGGAACCAAAATTCATAGATATGTGGTTTATGGGAAAGCTTTACGGTGGTAATAACTACTACATGGAAAGGAAGGCAAGTCCTCAGTAGAAGGTGTCAGCATGGAGTACACATGGGATTAAATACTCAAGGTGTTAGACTCAGGAGGATAATGCAAGCACCAACAGAATTGTTGTATTGACGTGTGTGTGTGTGTGTATGTGTATGTGTATGTATATGTATATGTATATGGAAATGATTAGTAGGGATTAGACGTTTGGCATCTTGGCTGAAGCTGAGGAGAATAGACTTAATCATCTGCTGAAGACAAATTGGACTTGGAATCATGATGATGAGACAGCCTAGGTTAAAAAAATTGCAAGTTGGTAGGATGAGTTGACCCTTTTCTGTTTGAACAGGTGGAGTGAATCATTAAGTGGCAGCCCTGTCCAAACAGTTCAGCCCACCACACTGACCATGAGGTGCCATGGTAGAGAAAAAGCATTGACTTTTTCTTGACTGAGGGTTATTTCACAATTTCCTGGAGGGAAAATGCTGAGAGCCATGTGTGAGGTTGGAATGTACCTGTCTGTGCATGCCCAAGCATAGCCTATCCCAAAGCAAGCTGTGAGGCTTCTCTTCTCCCCCCTGCTCAGTGGACTAACCCTTGAAATATCTCTTCCTGACTCCTTTCATGAAGCCAGGTTATAGTATCCTTCCACAAACTGGCTCAGTCATATATGGACCTCTCTAATAAAGCCTTGCTTGGTTCAATATAACTAGCAATGTCTGGTGAATTCTTTCTCCAGAGGACAAAAGACCCAATCTTTTGGGTTGAGACCCTGTTAACAATGGCCTTCCATTAGTGAACCCAAAATATCACCTTTTCAGTAGCTTACATTAATTGATGGCTCAGAGAGATGAGACTGTTGGAATGTATACATTATATGGAATCTGCTTGGCCATCTTCTAATAATATTCTCAATAGAACTCCCCAGGTTTTAAATCAATGAATTGGTGAGGAGAATCCACCATTCTTACAGTGCAAATTTTATGTAACCCAGGGATGATGGTAGGGATTCTGACATGAATAAGGACTCCTTGATGGCAATAGAAATAGCCAGGTAGGTCACAAAGAAAGTGGAGGTCAAATTGTAATGGAGTACAAAGTGTTTCTAGTCTAAATTATTTGTGAAGCAGTCTAATATTCATGTGACATGGGGTGAATAGCACATGTGTATTTTCATCCCCTGACCAACTAATAAAATATTGATAAAGCAAAATGTGATCTAAAAAATAGAGGAGATAAAGTAGAATATCAAATATAATTGATATAATAGCAAGCAGGGTGGAAGGAAAAAAGGAACAAAAAGAGAAAGAACAAATAAATGGCAGGTAGAAGAATTGAATCTAATATCGATGATATTGATGACAAATCTAAATTGATATGTCTAATTTAAATAAACTAAAATGCAATTAAAGTATAAGAAAAAATGCACCTCCTGTCCTGTACTTTAAGGCTTCCTTTGATTTTAGTCACAACTTTTTCCCACATCTGAGTATCTTGCTTGTTTCCTTTACTGTACTACTTAAGGATTGCCACTATTGAGTGTGACCTGGGAGAAATAAAAGGAATTATGCAGAAAATCCTAGTTGTGATGCAAGATATTCCACCATTTATTCCTTATAGTGCAGCATACCCCACATATTAGGAATATCTTTGTCAAAAAAGATGTATGGCACTCTTGCATGTGCCAGGAATAACAACATTGAAGGACTGAGTATTTCAGGAAAAGTCAGAAACTTCCCTGTTGATCATTATTTATTTTAAATATTTTTTATTGAGTTAAAATTGTTTTACATCATAGTTTGCATTATAGGTGTGTAGCATCTCCCCATTTCAGATGTTGCTATTATAGTGCACCCACCACCAAAGAATCCATAATCCGCCACCGCAGACCCTCGTGTTCCCTCCCTTCTGTCTTCTTTACCCTCCCTTCTTCCCTCTCCCTCCCCACCTAGGGTCCTTGAAATTTTTTTCTTTCTACCATAACATAGTAACTGGCAATTTACTTGTCCTGCTACTGAAAAGATCTACACAACTGGACAAAATACATAGTTTGATTGATTTGAGATATTGGGTAAAGAACTGTAAAAATCTTTTTTTTTAATTTATTTATTTATGCATACAAGCTGGGATGCAGGCCAGAGGCGTGGGGTGGCGAGAGGATTCACCAGAGACAGAGTGGGGAGCAGAACAGGCAGATCCAGATCGATGGAAACACACTGCTGAGGGGAGCAGCGGGCAAGGAAGGAGAGGTCTGCGCCATGTAGGGATCTCCCCAGCTGGGCATTGTATTCCAGCTGCAGTTGCTGACAGCTCCACAGCACTGTGCTTAACCCGTTGCACCACCAGGGAGGCCCAAGAGCTGTAAAAAATCTTTGATCTTTGATCGATTTCAGGTAGTGTGTAAAGAGTTGTAAAAACCTTTGATCTTTGATCAATAAGAACAGAAAATAAATAACACAAGCCACATAAACATCCCAGCCTTTTCCCTGATTAAGGTGAAGTGTAGATGGAGAGCGGTCTTCTCAGCTGAAGATTAAGGGATTGGGTCATGATCTGCTGAATTAGCTGGAATTTCAGGCCAGGGAGAAGAGAAGTGGATGGTGCACGAGTGGGGAGTTATGGACAGATTCTGAATGGGGCTCTATACATGGTTTTTAGGTCAAAGGTCAGTGTATTTGGTCAAGATCGGGATAAGAAATTTTTTTTTTTTTATTGTTGTTTTTTTTTTTTTTTTTTTCATTTATACATACAAGCTGGGGCACAGGCCAGAGGCTTGGGGCGGCGAGAGGGTTCACCAGAGACAGAGTAGGGAGCAGAGCAGGCAGATCAGAAGTACACTGCTGAGGGGAGCAGCGGGCAAGGCAGGAGAGGTCTGCCGCACCATGTGGGATTCTCCCCGGCCGGGTGTCGAACTCGCGTCGCCGCTGCTGACAGTTCCACAGCGCAGCGCTCAACCGCTGCGCCACCGGGGAGGCCCGGGATAAGAAATTTTTTAAAAATCTAAATCTAATGCTAAAGATATTGAAATGACTTAAAGAAAAATCATTAGAAAGATAGATTTAAAAAGAGATAGAAAATTTAAAAAAAACAGAATATGAGGATTGCCTTAATTATAAACATTCAAAACACTTCTCCCCATTCTTCAAGACATTTAGTCTGAAAGAGCATGGCCCACTTTTATTCTGTCTTAAAGAAAGATAAAGATAGGCTACAAGTAAAAGCATAGGAAAACATACATAATGCAAAGAGTGAACAGAAGAAATCCAGTGTGTCTCTAAAGAACAAAGAAACAGTAAAGACATTTTATAATAATTATCAATTCACCAAGAAAATATAACAGGCCTAAATATGTAGGCATGCAATATCAGAGTTTTAAATATAGTGAGTCAAAATTTGACAAATCTAAATTGAGAGTAGGCAAGTTCACAATCATAGCAGAGATTCTTAAATCATTTTTCTCAGTGATTTATGTAACTACTAGGCCAAGAATAAATAAACAACACCGCTAAGCCTAACCCCAAGCCTTGTATACTCATGGAAGTTAACTACATCATCTTGAGACCCAAACATTACTTTTCCCTCATTTATAGGTTAACTGAGTTGCTTAGCCGAACAACTTGCAAATTAAAGTATTCTTAATTAGCTTATAGCAGATATATCTATAAATTAAAATATTTCTAATAAAACAAAACATTGCTGGATCCCATACGACAGTGTATGGACGTAATGACATGTATTAATTTTTTTGAATGCCAAGTAAATAAATGAGATTTGAACGTTATTGATCAACATACTAAATAATATTTATAGTACAACATACACAACTATGATGGAATATATGTTATTTTCAAGTGTGATAATTATCCACCAAGAAAAATTACATAATAGGTCAGGTAATCAAAACGTTTCATAAACTTCCAATTTTACTGCTTTTCTGATCATTGTAACTTAGATTCTTATCCTTCAGGAGTGAAGGTTACCTGTAGTATCTACAGCAAATAAAATATTTTATCCAGATAGTTTGGTAGGTGACAAAACATACTAACTTTGGTTTCAAAACAAAGAAGCTAAAATTAAAAACTTAGGCTTCGTGACTATTTATACAAGGCAGGTATTAAGAAAATGTGGTAGTATATGTTTGTAGTTTCAGTTAGCATCTCATGTCCAGTGAGATTTAGCAACATTATTTTGATTTTCAGTATTTCATGTCAAATTTGTTGTCAACATGCTGGGTATTACTTTCACTTTTAAATCTGAAGGAAAGTTTATTTATTTTAGCTGCTTCTCATGAAATTCTCCATATTGAAAATATCCTTTCTTAGTATTTTAGAAGATGATAAAAATACAAGTATTGTAGAAGATGATAGCGCTGTAGAATACCATCTCTAAGTCACATGTTGATTTATAGAAATCTATGTATTTGATGAATAGAAATATTCAATTTCAACATAGTTTCATGTATAATATTGGCCTTTCTGCTAATTTCTTTTTCCTGTCCTTTTTATGAAATTCTAAACTTCTTCAATATGATAAATATATTATCTATTCTGGGCTAAAAGTTTTAATTTTACATTTTTTTAAGTGTAAACAATTGTATTTTGTGCTTTGTGTATTGGTCTATAGTGTAATGTAACCCATCCTTTCCTCTACCACATTGCAATGTCAGTGCTAATATATATGGAGAGAGATATATAGATATTACTAATATATATATATATATATAAATCAACTGTACATGTTTGACATAGCACTATTTTTGAATAACTATTGTGATTGTTATTTAATTATTATTTTTATAGATATCTTATAATAAGTAGTTGCCTAAAGTGAGGCTTTTATGATTTTTCTAATGACTCATGTTCATCTTCTGAATAATCCCTTTGACTTGTGTTTGAATTTGCTGGTTTTGCACATTTCAACTGTATCTGTTAGATATGCTGATAGTTGAAAATTCTCTTATTATAAGCTCATATGTCTGAAATTTTAACCAAGGAGATGGGAGAAGAGAAAATGGCAAAAGCAGAATCATTCCCCTGTGGACAGAGAGATGCATAGCTTAGACAATCTCATGTATGTGTGTAGCAGTCATAAGACCATTGGAAAGTATATTTATAGTAGAATGTTTATGGATGAGTGAATGTGAGTAATTTCTACAAAAGATCAAATTGCATAGATATTACTTTTTTAAAAGTAAGAATATGACAAAACTAAACTAGGTCATTTCAGGTAGATCTTAGTAACTTGGAATGGTGTATATTTATATCACTTTTTGGAAACTTTACGTAACATTTTAAAATGTAAAGACTTTTCTAAGAATACTGCATTGTAATAGTGCTTATCACCAGATAATGGAGGAGTACTAAATTCTATTATTCATGAAAATTTGCTGTAAGTATAAATTTAGAAATAACAAATTTCAACCCTTCAGTACAGTCCTAAAATTAGCCCACTGCATTTTAGAGGTAGAGCAAAATCCAAGATAAATACAGTGTTGGGATCAAATGAAATCCTTAACAATGCCTGTAATGAAAGACAAAATTATGCTTTGATTGGAAAGGGGTTAGCTGAGAGTAGACACATCGGATTGAAAAAGCTAAAATTAGATGAGGAAGAAATAGCTAGATCACTGACCCAGAAGAACTGAACACTAAATCTATTCCTTCATTCACAATCAGGAAACATGTGGTTAAAAGAATTGCTGCTCAATTGTCCTCCTCCATAAAAATTCTTTCCAAAAGTAGAAAATGAAACTTCTTGATTACTTATAATAAAACATGTGAAGACAAATGAGCCAAGAAAAAGAATTAAAACATTTGATGAAAGATTTAATGGCTAATGCAAATGGGGTGCAAACAATAAAGGGGAGACCTTTAAACCTCAAAGCACTCAATGTCAATATCATACTTTCATGTTGTTATTAATGCCGATTATTATTGCTAGCATGATTTGATTGTTGGTGTGTTCAGTGTTTACAAAGAAAATTGCCATGAATTTAAAAATCTTTGCTCATCAGGTAGTATTGAAATATTTATTATAATGCCAATGTAACTGAAGTTTATAAATGGTTACTATTTTGGCAGAGTTATTTGTAAGAGACTGATGAATTCTGAATTCAAATCCTGACAGGATGACTCAGAGCCTGACTTTTGAACATGACACCATTTGAACCTTTTTTTTTTTTCTAAAGAATTGTAATGGCAATATTTAACAAACACATGTAGCTGAACAAAGAAGGGGGGAAATAGCCAAATTTTCAAAGACTTCCATTTTGAACTGACAATCTGAGTAAGAGTTTATGGATGCCAGGTAACAAAAGATGTTCTAACAGAATTCATCTCATGTTGGGAGCAGTAGAATTTTAAAAACACTAATTATTTCTGTAGCTCTTAGCATTACTTCAGAACCCAAATAGCCATTTCCCAAGTTAGCTTCTACCCTATGGTTCAAGGACTATGCTAATTAAATGTTCCAAATGGAAAGTTTTAGAGCTCCAACTTATTTGGAAATAATAAATTAAAATTATATGCCATATTCCTGGAGATACTGTAAGAATTTGTACTTCCACACATATTTCAAATGTCTATGAGATTGTTCCTGTTACATATTCATATAAGTTTTCAATTTTGTAAGTAGGAAAGGCTGGAGCATCTTGTAGAATATTGTAGATTAGTAAAAGTAATATTGATGACTCATTTCACTTGCAGCCCCAAATTAAATCAACTTTTGGCACTAGATTTGATTCTACTGATGTTAATAAATGTCTGTCCATTTGGAGAACAAGAACCGCTAGATATTTTTGCATTGCAGAAATATCAGCACACATTCTTCTACAGTTTTATTATTATGTCAGTTCCCCTACTCTGTAATTTGTTATTTTAGTGTGCACAATTCTTTTTTTTAAAGATTTATTTATTTATGCATACAAGCTGGGATGTAGGCCAGAGATGTAGAGTGGTGAGAGGATTTACCAGAGACAGAACGGGGAGCAGAACAGGCAGGTTGACTGAAGTACACTGCTGAGGGGAGCAGCAGGGAAAGGCAGGAGGGGTCTGCTGCGCCATGTGGGAATCTCCTTGGCCAGGTATCTAACTCATGCTGCAGTGACTGCAGATAGCTTCATAGCACTGTGCCTATTAACCAGTTGTGCCACCAGGGAGACCCAGTCTGCCAAAATCTTAATACCTTCCCTTTCTACTAGATATTTACATCCTCTAGGGCATATGTTTATGACGATGTGTACTGATTTGAAAAAGTAGTGTGGTTTTCTTGATGTGTTAGAGAAGCAAGAGAAACATCCCATATCGGTATGGGAAGTATCTGGAGACTCTGTGAACTGGGTAATACAGAGACAGGAGTCTTAAAACAGAACAAAATAGTAGATATGATCCCATTACCCTTATAAAGCAAACGCACACTTCTCCAGTTCTGTTTTGATTGTTCAAAGTGTCATTTAATACATTTAGATTCCTCATTAATACCTGTTTATTCAGGGAATCAAAAAGTTACTAACTTTGAATGAGACACTGAATAACCAAAAGCCAGATGCAAGTAGGTATATAAGAAGCCACTAGTCTAGGAATGATATTCAGGGAGATAGGGGATTCAGGAAGTGAGCTAAATTTAAGATGAAAGATGACTTAAAATCATTTTCAGTAAAACTGGAGTATTCAAGAAGAGATTTTTAGATGTACCATTTTTTCACAAACATCTGGAACATGAAGCTGTTGCAGGGCAGGGCGAGAGGCACCCCTGAACCCCCAAACCTGCCTGCTCAAAATAGGTTCTGCCATCTGCCGCCTCAATACAAAACATACAAGACCTTTAGTGGAAAGAAACTCTAATACAATTAGAAAAGACAAAGAATATAGTTTCTAAATCAAGCACCCAATGTTATCCAACCCCTCGTGGGTAAAAGTCCACCCAAATGGGATTGGTCCAAAGCAAGGCCTGAAAGCCTGCCACAAGTCTAAAACACCTTTTGGCAGGGACCTGTAGAAAAGGGTCAGAAACAGCCAGGCAATTCTGGGAATTAAAGAGCAAAATCAAAACTAAGATCAACATTGCCATTGTCAACCTCCCCACGGGTCTCTCACCCACATCTGTTTCAATCAGTCCAGGACAGTGCAGCTTCTTTACATGTCTCTCTGCTCCCTGAGCCTTTTCTGGCTCTCCATCCTTCTTCCTTACTTCTGTCCCCTCTGTGTCTGTCCCTCCTTCTCTCTTTTCCAGCTTCTTATCTCTCCTCAGCTCCACTCTCCCCTGGGTGGGACAGGGAAGCTGGAACACACCCTTTTCTGGGGGCCACCCTACTACAAAGCTATGACATGAAATGAGGTATCTAAGGATAAAATATGTGAAGAAAGAATTAGTGAAGAAAGAATTAAGTGAGAAATAGAAACTTCTTATGGATACTCTAGGGGAGGAAAAATCATTTTCCCTTGACTCTTATGAGTTCCTAATTAAGGCATTTGTAATAAAAGACAGATTAACAAATGAAAAAACAAAAGTTTATTAGCATGTATACATCATATATAAAAGGAGAGACTCAGGGAAAAAAAAATGACTCTCTTCTCTGTCTTAGAACTCAGATTTAAATGCTATTATTTTTTTTTTTTTTTGTATGCATAGGAGAACTGGGGTATAGGCCAAAGGTGCAGGGATTGAGAGGATTCACCAGAGACAGAGGAGCAAGTAGAGCAGGCAGATTTACTGAAATACACTGCTGAGGGGAGCATTGGGTGAGACAGGAGAGGTCTGCTGGGCCAGATGTGCATCCGCTCCCTGGCCAGGGTTCAAACTCAGGCCAAAGTGTGATAGCATGATGCGCTAATACTTAGCCCTTACACCACCAGGGAGGTCCCCTAAATGCTGTCTTAATAAGGAAAAAGATGGACGTATGTAGTCTTCTTAGGGGAAAATAAATGATTTTTAGGAAAATTGAATGAGCCTTTAAGAGGATAGATATAAAGCATGATAGTTTGTGACAATGTTTGTCTGGGTGTGGTGTCCACTTCTAGTCTTTTCTCCAGGAGTTAGAATAAATCTTCTCTCGGAGTATTGGAAACTCCTGCAGGGAGTTTATGCCAAATGAGTTTCTTTCAGAAGATCTATCTTTAGGTAGATAAAGGGAGTGCAGAGAAAGCCTTTCCTTTCATTACTGCTTTTCAAGTGCCAACAGCCTAAAATGACCTACACACACACACACACACACACACACACACACACACACACACACAGACATTTGGTAGTTTATGTCTTCAATTCCTACTGTTATATTTTGGGTAGCATATTCTGCAACCCTTGAATAAGTGTACATAGAAAATTAGTCATAAGGATGATAAAAATTATTTGAAGACAAAAGGAATTTGAAGAGAGCAAGACAGGTTTCTAGATTATTTCAACTACTATACAGAGTAATGCTGATGAAAATCCACTGGGTTGTCATATTTAATTCATTGGTAAGATTTCTGCTCAGAAGAGGTAGTACATTATGGAAGGGAAGATGGACACTCACATTTAAGACAGCTGGAAAATCTAGATTAACTCTAAGAGTATTAAAGTCATCAGATAAGCCTGCTTGCAAAGAGAGTTAGATTAACTAAAATCCCAGAGAGTGACTGCTCCGAATTGAACTAAATATTGCAGATACTTTTTCTCAGGGGATTTCTGATTATGGGTGTAGGCTAGAGGCTATGGATGGAGATTTAACATAGACAGAACCCCCTGCTGTCAGGAAGAGTTTCCAGAAAATTGTAGAGTGCTGGAGTGGCAAAATTGGAGATTTGGCAACCCTCAAATACGTGCTGGTTTTCCTCTACAAGATATTTGCTGAAATCGGGTTGCATATTTTGGAACTAGATTGAAAGCTTCTATAAAGTAGCCTGTAATCGTCCATAACTCAAGGGGTTTAGGGAACAAAGAACCAAGAACAGAATCTGAAAATAAAGCATACCTGAATGGAAAGTCAGAGACAAGTGACAAGAATCTACATCCACTCACCTCTTTTCCATCTGTACTCCTTATAGCTGAAGGTCTCATTTTCAGATCTGAACCTTCTGTAGGTTATAAGAAACCAGTGAGATTTTAGCATTTGCACAGTACTAAAGTGATGTACTATAATATGTAGGGCCAGCTCTCAAGGCCTTTTCAAGTTTTGAAGCTGAATCAAGCAAAAAGTTAAGTGATTCATCCTGAAAACCTATGAAGAGCAAAAATGAGTCTTCCCCATTTCCTCCTCATGATTAAATCTAAGTAGACAAGACATGCCAGACTCAGTTGAAATTCTTGTAGAACCATACTGTAGCAGTATGAAAACCTAGACCAAACTTTACCAGAGTTGTAGCCCAGTTCCCACCCAAGTCAATTCTAATCTAACAGATTAGAGCAATAAAATAGTTCCTATCTCTCTTCCTAAGAGATAAGAACAAAAATCTCTTTTGGAAGACAACAGCACCTAGAATAGGGCCTTCTTCATTATTTAACGTGCAGAATAAGCTTTATTTTTCCTAAATGTGTTGATTTTATACTTGGAACTTTATAATTGGATAAATATAGTCTTAGTGGGCTAGGCATAGTACAGAATAATTAGGGGCAATCAATTGGGAGGCTATAAAATTGGTGAGTTCCATCATTTTGAAGGAACACCTTATCTCTTTTAGTTGTTTGATGGCATTTTGATGTATAGCCCTGTACCAAGCTTTCTGAAACTTATTGAAAATTTAAAGGTTATGTGGTGGACAATATCAGGGACAAATTGTACTGTCATAGCAGGGACAGTTAAAGGATGTCATCACCGGTGTGATTTATATGTAATTATTATTCAAAGAGAACCAGGAACAATTCAAAATGATATTTTGTATTCTACATTTTGTTTTACAGAGACATTATAGATGTAGGGGGTGGGGTGAAAATAATTTCATTTTTTAATGTCACTCTTTATTTTGAGAGCATATTTATGAGCAGGTGTAAAAGTAAGAATGCTAAAAACTCTTTAGAATGTTTGGCCACTGACAAAGGTTAAAACCAACATTGGTGGCAGCAAGGCACCAGGCTGCCAGTAGCCGTAAAAGTCTCAAGGCCAGCAACCTTGAGATAAAACTCCACCTGCCTAGGGCGAGGATTCCAGGAACTCAGAAAGATAACAGCACAGACCATCTGCTCCAAGACCCCCTCATCCTTGATGTCTTGCCAAGTTCACTATGACTTGCTAAATTCCATTGCCTTTATAAGCTGACCCAATTCTGTACTCGGGGTCTCCATTTTTGCCTACGGACCGCTGCGCCGGTACATCGGGCTAATTGGGACCCTAGCTCAGCTAGTGATAAATCACCGCTTTGCTGATTACATCGAACTCTGCCTCAGTCATATTTGGACCCGTAACATACTTTAACACAGGTTTGAGGTTGCCACATGTGATAAGAAGCAACCCAAATTCTATGTAAACTTTCATGGTTTAAATGGGTCATGATGGCTTGTCAGGCTTATATTATTTTACCAGAAAATTGGAACCATATATTATACTGAATCTTGAGTAAAAATATACCCTCCTTGACTAAGACTTCTTAGAAAAAACTGTTGGTTTAACTTTGAAGTACAGCCAGGACTTTGCAGAAAATAAGCCTCAGTATACAGTACTATGAAAGATTACTTTTGGGAATCCAGATTCCATTTATCAACCCCTGAATCCAAGGAATATATTTATAAGGTCCTGTCATAACCCAGAAATTTGAGATAAATGAGTGTCAATGAGTATCAGTGAGTGTTCCAGATAAAACAAAACTTGGATCCCCCCTTCCCCCCCATTTCTGAGTTTACGGAAATTAAGGTGGAAAGAGCAGCTCTGGTAAGAAGGTACTGACAAGTAGCAAGACATGCTTTTCTCTCTAAGTTTGGAAAGACTTCTTTCTATCAGTTTGAAAGTCTGCAAGCTTGGGACTCAGTTTGTCAGTCAAGGTTCCCTGAGGTCTTCACAGAACTATAAGCAGAAGACGAGGGCATTTCATTACATCTCCAAGTCAGAGAAACTGAAGGGAGTGTTACTAATCATCAGAGAGATGAGGCCCAAATGAGTCTTGCTGCAGGGAGACTCTAAGAATAGATTTTCTGGTTAGAGGACAACTTACATCTCCTCCTCCTCTTCTAAAAGCAAAAATGGAAAATACATCACACACTGCTGTGAGCCCCAAACTGAGAGATTCCTGTGCTGCTGTTGCTATGAGGAAAACGAGGACAGAGTGTTAGGGACTGAAAATCCTATCTTCCTCCCTCCCCAGAAGCACAACTATCATCAGCACTTCTAATCCAAATCTCACCTACTTCCCTCCTTCACAGATGTCTCAGGACGAGACTGGAGCTGTCCTCAGTCCAGAAGTAGGCACATATGCTGTAGAGGCAGGAAAACGCCAGGGAGCACAGGTTCGCTATGGGAGTTGCACAGACGGGTCTAAAGGGAATGAATTCCAGAGCCCTCGGTGGCTTTTTATGCTTTTTAATGGTTTCTTGTGGAGAGGGAACCAGGTGCAGGGCAGGCAACGGGCCCGGGGGGGGGGGGGGGGGGGAGGCTGGCAGGCCTTCCAGCCCCTGGCAAATTTTCACTGTTTCTGGGGCTCTCTGGTGGTGTCTTGTTGCCTCTGCTGCACCCTAAACAGAAGGTCCTCTGCTTCTCCTCTGCCTCTGTTCTCTGCTTCTTCTATTCGCTGCTCTACTGCTGCCGTTGCTTCCTCTGCTTATAAGCCCAGTCTCTGGCTCAAGTGTGCCCACTCACACAGGCCCACACCCGGCTCCAGGTGCTCGCCACTAGACATGCGTGTAGAAGTCTATCACTGAGGGGAGGGCAGAACAACCTGACGACTTTCTCACTTACCCTACCTATGCAAATAAGGTAATAAAAATTTGTAAGGTTGCAAAAAGATGTAGAAATAAAATAATAAGTATTATACTTTTGTCTAAAGTTAGTATCTGGTTAAGGAAAATTGTTATAATAGCTGTAGTTAATTTTGTAGTTCATTTTGTTTAGTGTTAATTTATGAAAAGGACATTGTCCTGTTTTACTGTAGAGAAAAGAAAAAAATAGCCTTAGGAAAAAAATTTAGATAAAGTGACATTAGGGTAAGTAGTGGTTGTTGATTGTTTTATGTTGGGCTGAGCCTACTGATACAACTGGAATAGGGCCTGAGGCTTCTTATGATGGCAGGATGCCCTAGAGCAAAAAACATCAGAGAACTGAAAAATTAGAAAAATTTGAGGGGCAGGGAGACAGAGAGAGAGACAAAACCTGGGAGAGCTAGCAAGCCTGGTGTCCTGCCTGTTTGGGGACTGAGGATGAGTCATCTAAGGTTTCAAGACCTTACTCTTTACTGGTAAATTAAGATCTTAAGAATGGGAATTTACTATAACAGGAATACAGACAAAAGAAGGAAAAGAAAAGGACAAGTCAGTGCCAGTGATCAGTTATCTTAATTAACCAGGATCTATAAATCAAAGGAGCTTTAGTGCTGGGGAGCCTTGGTTTTGTGGCCAGCCAGTGTTTGAGTGAACCCTCTTTGCAGGAATACCCCTTGGATATGGAATCTTAGCATGAAGCTTCCACAGAACACTTTCATTACAAAAAAGGAAAGTCTACTCTGGTAGTTTACAATTCAATGATATAATACAGTCAAAAGGTTATCGCCTTCCTTATATTTTAGTTTGCCTTTAATTCAGCAAAGAAGTGTTAATTGCCTCTCAATTAATTAATTAACCACATTTGATTAGCAGTTGTGCACTAATTCATGATTAGTTGTCATGGATATGGGCCTCTATAACTTTAATAAAGGTAGGGGTCAGGATAAATTAGTTGTGAACCACATTTATGTTTAGTAAATGTAATTGTATGAGATTATATTAGTTATTCATGCTTGAGATACCCCAATGGTTTCATCATTTGGGTTCATAAATAAAGACTGAAAATCAGTGTGCACAGGATTACAAGTACTCAATCCATAATGAGTCCTGGGAGGAAATAATCTTAATAATTGTCTCCTTATAAACTCAAGTGATTGATTATAAATATCGTACATATAGGGTACAGCACTTTAAACTCATCTCTTGCCCATTTAAAGCCGATATATATTGGAAAAGACAAATTTATGCTGTTTTTCTTAAAACCACTAATACATCTATATCAAAGAATAGCATGTGTATTTTTTTTAATATATATTTTTATTGTTATTCATATCTTTTACATTTTGTATTCCCCTTGGGTAACCCACCACCAATTCACCCATGACCCATCTCTCTGGTCCCTCGTGTGTACTCCATTTTGTGCCCTTATCTCCCCCGTCCCCACTGAGTGTCTCTCTCCTATTTGGTTTCCCTATAGTCCTGTTATAAGTGAAAACATTCAATATTTTACTTTCTTTCTGGCTTATTTCTCTGAGGATGATCCCCTCTAGTTCCATCCATGTCGTTGCAAATTGCATATGTTTATCATTTTTGAATGCTGAATAGGATTCCGTTGTGTATATGTACCACATCTTCTTGATCCCATCATATATTTTTGGACATCTGGGTTGTGTCCATACTTTTGCTATTGTAAACAGTGCAGCAATGAACATACGGGCGCATGTATCCTTTTAGATTAGTGTTTTTGTGTCCTTTTCCATATGACCCAGCATGTGTAGTTTTATATAAACAGCTACCTCTTTGCCTCTGAAACTAAAAATAATTAGTTAACATAGGAATAATAGATAATCTTTATAGGTAATCTTTATCGTACTCTAATATAAACTTTTAGTATTCACAACAATATTGAGAAAGAGGTGATATACCCATTTTACACCTGTTAAAGAATAGGTAGAGAGGTTAATTAACTTGACCTTGTTTAAACAGATGGTTAACAGCTGGAATTTAAACCTAGCTCCCAATAGTCCTGATCATAATAAACATAGGAGACCACCTTTCTGGATTAGATAGTTGTTATTCAAGAAAAGAGAATTATTTGGGTTTTTGTGTTCATAATCACTTTGAAACTGTGGGATATGCACATTTGGAATCAAATAAATAATAAACTTCAAGCCTTATTCTCAATGAAATGTTTACATAAACAATTTTGGGATTTCAAAAATTCTAAACTCATGTAAAAGCTCATTTTATATCCATGCTAGTGGTTGTTCCCAGTATGAATTTTTATGGAACTAGCTCAAAAGAGGAAGTAGATCCATACTCAAGGTTTTATCTGTGCTGCTTTTTTTGTTTTGTTTTGTTTTTTTACAGTAAGTCTAACACAGTAGGAATGCTGGTTTGGATAATGACTTTGCTCCCTATAAGATGCAAGGGAAGTTGTTAAGAAAGTAGTGTAGGCAGTTCATAGTAACAGTCAGATAATGAGAGGAGAGAACGGGTCAGAAACTGGGGGGAATTATTAGGGAATTTAGTGGTGCAATAGAATGGGAGATGAAGAAGAGAAAAAAAATATAAATCTCTAATGTCTGAAAGCTGAAAACAGATTGTAGACCATATAAAGGTACTTGTGATTTTCTATCACATTCAGTGGGATTTTCAAATCCAGATTTACTGGAAGCTCCTTTTTTTCTAAAGCAGTATTTTCCAAACCTGGTTGCCCCACAGTCTATCTGGAAAGCTAGTGCTAATGCCCAAACACTCTTCCATATCATGATTCAGTCCAAATTGGAATGGATAGAGAAATCCATTTCCTTTTATAAATAGAAGTCAATTCCTTAAAACATTTATTTATGTTTGTTTGGTCTCTCCTGTCTTTGCAGTTTCATTTGCGTGTTTATTTTGGGGGGACTAAGAAAGCCCTCGTTTTATGATCCCAGGATATTCTGCTTCATGGTTTATTATCACAGAACCGTGTTCAGCTTTTATGGCAAACTTGAGGTATAATTTTCAGGTCAAAGTTATATTCTAATGCTTATATATTTAATTCCTAAACACCTTGGGCTTAATTAATTAAATTTGCCAGTTGTAGCAAATAATGTTGATTGACAAACAGTAGCTGTTTTTCTCATTCTTACTTTGCTATTAGGAACCAGTTTTGTTAGTTCCAGGTGATAATGTTCTCTGGGAAGACAGGAGCAGGAGGAATTGATTCATGAATAAACCAAATATGGTAATCCTATTCCCTTTCACCAGTGATTGGCTTAAAGTGTGCACCTGATCAGCTTCTGACCAACAGTGTATAAGAGGCAATCTTCTGGGGTTTCTGAAAAGGATTTTCCTCTGTCATAAAAATCTGTGTGCCTTTGAGGGTCTCCTTTACTGCTTTTGGGTTCCAGATTATGTGTTTAATGATGCTTGGAGTTTGTGACGTTGCCAAGAATGTAAAGGGATAAAGAAGAAATATGCAAAGAACCATGGTTTTGGGGGACACTGTCAGGCCTCTGAAGATGTCTGATTCTTCCTATCTCTAAACAGTTTAACAATTTATTACATGTTTTCATTGTTCAAGTCACTTTCAGCCAGGTATTATTTTATTGCTGTTAACACATTGATTTATACCTCTCCCATCCTAGTAAGATATATTTACTTAATTCACACTCAGATTTTTGAAGCCATAGGGCACTACTTTGATTACTCTTGTCCCACATGAGCGCCTTTGTCCTTATTTTAGCACTGCTGCATTAGCTCGCTCACCTCACAGCACATTTCCCTCAAGGGTCTCAACACTTTTCAACCAGTGATTTCAGCACCGGTTACTTCAAGATGACTAGATTTTTAAAAAATAAAGAGTCCTGGTGTTTTCCATATGTGCTGATTAAAATGAGCAGCAGACCAAGGTGAGTTTATTAAAAACAGCAAGAACTGTAGCATGGTAAAGAAAGGCCAACAGTAGGGAGCAGCAGAAAATTAAAATTACAGCTTCACCAAGCTGTGCTGTCAAAATCCAGTGATTTCCGTCTCTTGACTCCAGTGTGGAACTGTGAGGAGGCTGAGGTGAGAAATATTATATCTGGGGTCTGGAGACCAAGAGAGGCAAAGTAATCTGTGGCTTGTGGAAATTAGTTCAGTTCAGTGGGCCTGGTATGCAAGATTCTGGGGTAGTGAGAGAGGGAAAGATGAGAGAGCTGATTAAGAAGATCCATCATCCCCTGCTCGTGGAGCTCACTGTTAGGGAACGCATGTGTGTAATCGCTGAAATCCAGGCACAAGTGTAGCCAACTCTTAGTAGTCCCAGCCTTTGTACAAATCATTGTCCTGGCATTCAGAAGAAGTGAGACCTTGTCAAACATATTTCATTTTCAGGGTTTCGGGTTGTAGTCCATGTTAGAGGGAAAAAGTCTTAGTAAGCAGAGATTGGAGAAGTTTAATAGTATCAACACTTGTAAACATCTTAACATAAAAGCTATATTGTTCTATTTTATAATAAACATGCAGTAAATGTTATATGTTCAAAGTGAAACAAATCATAAAAATCTAAACATATTTATCAAGAGTTATACATAAAGGAGGATAGCTAGCTGGATGTCAGAATATACTCAAATTGAATAACTGAAAAATCACTCAATAGAGATTAATTGATAATGAAGTATTTTAAAAAGTGATAAAGCAATCTATGATTCAGTTATACTGCTTAGTTCAATAAAGAGAAAATGCATAACCTGAAATAAAAGAATGGTAAAGTGAGATTGTTAATTGAAAGTAATAGAGAAGGTTTTATGATATTGAACTATGAGTTATAAGTTGATGGTATTTTTATCAGTCATAATATTTCTATTTTTTTCTTCTAGTTGAAAAATATTTTACATACACTACTCCCATATTGGCATCTGATTTTTCTCTTTAGACAACACTTGGCAGTATCAGGAGACATTTTGGTTGTTACAGCTAAGTAGACATTTCTGCTTGCATCTAGTTGGTAGAGATCAATGACACTACTAAACATCCTATAATGTCTCTACAGTACCCTTATGGAAAAATTATCTGGGAGTACTCAATTGTGCCAAGTTTAAAAAGCCTACTTTAATGTAATTCCATTTGATTTTTAAAATAAGTAGTATCTGTTTAGTGTGTCCATTTTCATGAACAAGAATAAATATATGCAGCAAATAAATAAATAGTATGTAGAAAGACAACAACAAAAAGGAGATACAATTCTTGCTAATCACCAAGTATAGTCTGTACTACAAAGCTTATTTCTTGCATTGGAGAATTACTTGAATTTAAATGGCAAATTCTGATGATAACTGTTTGGTGCTCCTCAATCAAGGCATGGTTCCGGGGATCTGTTCTCAAAAATCGATATAAGAAAATTAGTATCAGAATTAACTTTTTTCCATTTCATTGGGGTTATTATGGTAGACATATTTATTTCTTAAAGTTACTGTCTAAAATGGTGGTGATGTTTCTGATTCGATGTTGCTGCATATGAATGGCAGTTGTTACTATTTCACTGTACATGTTTTGCTATGCTTTGAGATTCCTTATAAGATAGAAATGCATTGATAACTAATTCAAGAATCTAGCCACTCTTGGATTTTCAAGGTAATTGACATCAATGTATTATTTTAAGCATAGTAATATTTTTCCTTTGTGTCCTTGCTGATATCATAGATAGAATATTATAAAAGATTGTGTGATAACTCTTTAGATTTTACATGTTGACTTTTTGCAGTTGTGATCACTGTGAAAGAAAATAGGTATTATCTTTGCTAACTATGCAAGTTCTGACTCAGAAGCAAAATATTCCTGAAAAAATATATAACCTTGACCTTCTTTTAAAATATGTATTTGTAAGGTATGTTGTTTCAAATGATCCAGTCTGGAAAGAGAGTGCCCACACTTCACAGTAAGATACAGTCTGACTAATTCAGGTTGCTTGTACTGCAGGGAAAGAACACCTACCCCAAACTCCTCTGCATTCTCCTTTTGAACCAGCACAAAGAATTAGTGGACCAGAGCTGGGGATGCTGCAACCTCATTAATAGCTCATATTTCTCTCTGGCTTCCTGTAGCTACAGTCAGTGGGGAACTGGATACAAGGATCAAATGTGAAAATGCCTTCCTGTATCTGTCAGCAAAGATTGTACACAGGCTGGGGGTCACCCTGGGCCCCCCAGACAGGCACACTCTAAAGGGATCCAGCCATCTATGCAGAAGGATGTAGCACACCTAGTGTGAAACAACTTTAATACAATTAGTGCGTGTAGAGAGAGAAGAGAAAAAAAGGATAGTAGGTTCCTGATAAAACACCCAAAATTACCCATCCCTTCATGAATAAATGCCCAACCAAACAAAGGCCCGAAATGCGGCCACTGAGGCCCAAACGCTCGCATACGTCTGAGGCATTTCTGGCAGGAAAACATAGAAGTGGGCCAAAGGGGCCAGGCGAATCTTGGACTAAATTATCAAAATCAAAGTACAAATCAAGATAAGGGCTGCTATTGTAAGTCTCCCACATGTCTCTCATCCACATATCTCTCTGAGTGTCTCTACATGTCTCTCTTTCACATGTCTCTTCCAAGTACACAAGCCCTGGTGCCAGTCCAAAGATGATAAGCAAACACCCTTCTTCTCTATGTACCTGTTCCTCTGAGGACACCTGCCTTCTGTATTAAACTGCTACACCTGGCCACTTAACACCACCCATAACTACTGGTAGCTAATCCAAGATGTTTGTATGTAAGTGGGGCTGGAGAACATGTACCTCCCCTTCAATAGATGCCTCTGTTGCAATTCCAAACCATGAAGACCCTCAAGAGCAGAGCCCTGAGGTCATTCTTCAATGCCACAAGTTTGGATACACTGGTCAACAGTGAGATAATTACTGACTTAAAAAGGCCCTAATCTGTAGTACCTCGGTGTGCTGAACATGAATATAACCCTGAAAAATTTTTAATAGTTCTCGTTTTGAAGATATTTCATGTAATTCATTTTATATGTTTCACCATGTAATTATTTCCAGTAGGACGGCAACATACTAAATCAGCCTAGAAGGATGTAATATTGCATCACATTGCATAATACCATCATGCACACATCATCCAGAGTTGATTGCCTCATTTTCTGATGCAATGCAATACTACTGCCAGGCGGCTGCTGAAGTAAGCTGACGTCAGTAGTGCACTAGATGAAGCCATGTCGGAAAGGTTGACCATTGAAAATATTTCAGGCTTTGTGCAAGACAGTTAAGCTACTGTTCCATAGAACTGTTATCATTTTAGCCATTTATGCACAATATAGAACAGTCATGCCTCAAAAGTGTATTAATAGCTTGGACAATTTCTGCTCTGTTTGTGGGGAAGTGGCATTTGCCAAGCAGAAGAAAAACATCACCTCTCAAGTGAAGAAGGCTTATTGCCTTTACTTCGGATGCAAGGTTGGTGGCCAAGAAAAGCCGTGGGCCCCACATAGATGCTGTGCTACATGTACAACACAGCTTTCACAGTGTTTCAGTGGCAAAAGACCATCAATGCTGTTTTCATTCCCCTTGGTGTGGAGAGAGCCAAGCAACCACATAAAAGACTGTTACTTCTGCTTGGTTCTTCCCTTTCTGGCAGAATAAGGAAGCAAACGAAGTTGAGAATAGTCTACCCAAATATTCCGTCTGCATTGAGATGACCGGTTCAACAACTTGCTGTAGTGTGATGTGAAACAAGCATGGAATGCTTTTCGCGTAGTGTCTACAGACTTTCTTGGAAATGTTAGGGCAGAAAACTACAAGGAACTCATAGAAGACATGCTGATGCAGTATCAGAAATTGGCCGCAATATGTCTCTAAACATCCATTTCCTTCATTCCCATCTGGATTTCTTCCCTGAAAACTGTGGTATGGTCAGTGATGAACATGGCGAACATTTTCATCAAGATATCGCATCAATTGAACAAAGATACCAGGGAAATGGTCCACTACAGTGCTGGCTGACTACTGCTGGCCCCTCCCCAGAGATGCTCCTGAACAGCTGTACAAGAGACAAGCAAAGAAATCTAAGAAGTAGTCTATGACTTGATTTTTTACAGGTATTTACTCTAGGCCTATTACTATTGGCATGTGTTTTGTGATGTAAGCATCCATTTATTGCAGATTACAAAAAAACTAGAGCCAAAATTAGAATTTGTCATATTCATGTTGAGCACATACAAAATGATAGGCAATGGCTAATTTTATTTCAGTAACATGACTTTTGTAAAAATTTGTTGACCAGTGATTGGCATGCATTTTGTGATGTAAACATCAATTTATTGCAGATTACAAAAAAAACTAGAGCCAAAATTAGAATTTGACTGTCATATTTGTGTTGAGCACATACAAATTGACAGGAAATGACTAATTTTATTTCAGTTTTATAACTTTTATAAAAATTTGTTGATCAGTGATAGCCATTAAAGTTTGGATATCCATTAAACTCGCTAATAATCCATTAAACTCACTGATAAACTCACTCTTCTTCACTGGAAAAATATAGAATAATAATGGATCTCTTAGAAGGGCTTCAAGCATTTTACCAATGGCAGGAATAAACAATATCTAGCCTTTCTTTCAGTCCTGGCACTTTTAATCAGTATTGTAAATTATATACTTCCCATATTATATAAGGGAAAACAACTTTCACTATCACAAATTCATAGGCAGAAAAATGTTATAGAAATCTTTTTTTTTTCCTAAAGATTTATTTATACATACAAGCTGGGGTACAGGCCAGAGGTGTGGGGCGGCGAGAGGGTTCACCAGAGACAGAGTGGGGAGCAGAATAGGCAGATCAGAAATACACTGCTGAGGGGAGCAGCGGGCAAGGCAGGAGAGGTCTGCCGCACCATGCGGGATTCTCCCCGGCCGGGCGTCAAACTCGCATCACGTGCTGCCGACAGCTCCATAGCACAGCGCTCAACCGCTGCACCACCAGGGAGGCCTTGGAAATCTTTTATTTTATAAAATTTGTGTTAATGTGAAATATCACATATTTATAAGAATTCATCCTACATATTTTTCTTAAAATACATGATTTTCTCTAAATGGCAAAATTGTAGTCAGGATTAAAATTATAAACTTGTTTGCTTTATTTATTCATTCTTTTACTTTTTTGCTGTTGTTTTGGGGTTTGGTGCTTGTGGTAAGCAGAGTAAAGATTTCTAAAGATGCCCATATCTTAGTGCCTGCAACTGCAACTGTGTTAAATTACATGCAAAAGGAAATTAAGGTAGTAGATGAAATTTAAGTTGATAATCAGGTGACCTTGAGATTGGGAGATTATCCTGGATTATCTGGGTGAGGCTGGTGTAATCACAGTGGTCCATGAATGTGGGTGAAGGAGGCAGGATAGTCAGCGCTAGAGTCATGAGTGTGAGAAGCACTCCATCATCTATTGCTAATTTTGAAGATGAAAAAAGGGCACCAGGAAGGAATGTCGGTAGCTTCTAATGGTTGGGAAAAAACAGCTCTCCCCTCGAGCCTCTAGAAAGGAACATAGCATGATGGACACTTATTTTTATCCAGCTAAAGGCCAAATTTCTGATTTTTCACCTCCAGAAAGATAATAGATTTGTGTTATTTTAAGCCACTAATTTTCTGTGAGTTTGTGCCAGTAGACCTAAGAAACTAGTGCAGTACTAAATAAAAACCTCAACCCATTGTGGCATTCTGGTCATCTTTTTGGTTACCAGTAAAATACAGCGCAAACTAAATCAGAAACGCCAGAATGGACATGTACTCCCAGCTTCAGAAATGATTCAAATCATGGATTCAGACAACACCCTGATGTTTTTATTTCCTCCTTTAGTCCTTGTTTTTCCCCATGCTGTCTTCATTCTGCCAGTAAGCTTTCTCGCCACACCTGGAAACATAGCTGCTGCAGGCATATCCCAGATGCTTAACTCCTAGCTTCATCTTCAAATAGAATTTCCAAGTGAAAAAAAAATTCCCCAAAAAGAGCCTAACTGGTCCATGATGGTTCTTTGTTCAGCTAAATGGGTCAGATCATGCATCATTTTTCAAGGCCTTAACAAAAGAACCAGCCTAAAATGAGGTAGTTCCTAAAGAATGTTGGTGTTTATAATAACAGGGGGAAATGGTATTGCAGATAAAAGTAGAATCTACAAGACAGGGTTTCACGAATCCTCAGTATAGAAAGGGGAAGCCAGATCAATACTGCCATCCAAATTGTAGCAGTGATGGAAAGAAACAAGTGACTATATAAACTGCAAGAAACAAGAAAAGAAATATGTATGTTAGCTCCAGACACTCTAATTGTCTTCAAAAATTGATTTAAGTGTTGGAGGAAATGGAGGTAATTGGAAGTCAAGTTTTAACACTTTGAGCTTTAGGCTATCATGGTTTTTGTTTTTAAAGCGCTGCTCGTAATGAGTAGCTAGTTTTTTAGAAACATGAGGTTACCTAGGTTTAGTGCCGTCTGATAGAGGAATGATTGCAAAGAAGCAAATGTAATTTAGAGAGGCTAATGTGCTCCATTCTACTTCTTTACCAAAATGAATTTCATTAGATTTATATTTGGTTACCTTCAGTTTTACCTTTGTTTTTTTTACTGTGTGAAGTGTTCTTATGATTGGGGTCTTCTAAGAGCGGACTTGTAGATTTAAAAGTTTTGTTTTCTGAGACCTTATTTTGAAAAGATGTTTTCCCACTTGGCGACTATTCTACTTATCTGTCAAACAGCCTCCAGCATGTTATGCCTTTTTAGTGTTTGAAGGTTTATCTTGAAGAAAGTACAGAAAGAAACACAATCTTTCTTAGTAGATTTATAAGGTTCCTTTTGAAGGTTCTTTGGAAATTCATTCTTAACTTCTACAACTTTGAACCCCAAAGAGAATTACAGCAATCCCATTTATTGACAATGACTATTTACATACATCTTCCTATAGAATAATTTCATTATTGACATCTTTATAAAAACATGATAAACTGCCTTTTCTCTTCAATAGTCTGAAAATGCTTACTAACTTAATATATAAAACAGTTCTCTGTTGCTATTTCAATTCACATAGTCTTGAGATGGAAATGTCACATTTTCAACACATCAGTTTTTATGACAAAGAATGTTGTGTTCAGAAATAAATACATGACTTCGTTGTTATTTTAAATATTTTTAATTTGTTTATAATTGCACATTAACCCTTCTAAATACATGAAGTACTACTTTTTACATGTTTGACTTTCTTGTAAAATAATAATCATATTTTTTAAAAAATGATAAAAAGTATAAACTTAAAAAACATAGTTCATTTTGTAATAATCAATTTTGCAATAATAAAACTTAATATAATCATATTATGAAGAGCCTAAATACATTTTGGTATCTTTTTAAAAGAGAGTGTATGTTTTAATATCAATGTACTTCTAAATTTAAATTCCAGAGCTTTTTAGGAATTTAAGAGCTAAGTTGCTACTTCTGTCATAAGAACAAATGAAGAAAAGCATGAACACTTTCCTTGCTTTATTGAAATTGTGAAGTAATGCACATTCAATAAAACTAAGGAAGTTTTCTACAAAGGCATATTTTATTTAGTGTGATTTTATGGACACCTAGGGACCATTTTTTTTAGAATCAAATAAAGCCTCTCTTCCATAGATGTGTCCAGTTGGTACATACTCTATCAAGTAGTAAACAAAGTATTATACTTTGAATGATAGGACTGCAGATGTGGCTAACCAAACACTGGGTTTTCAGGAATTAAATAGATGGACAGCATAGTGTGTGTGTGTGTGTGTGTGTGTGTGTGTGTGTGTGTGTGTGTGTGTGTGTGTAGGAGAAAACTAAAGCTCTATTGAATAGAAATCACATTTAAGTTATTCTCTTCTTGGAAACTTCACATCAAAAGCCAGGAGCTTTCCCTCAGTTTTCAGATTAAAAGAAATTCGTATATACAGAATCTTATTAACTAAGGTTGTTTGAATTTCTTGCAGCTTAACCAAGTGTGATTCCTCATTCAGTGGCATCAGCATCAACTGGGAACTTTCTTGTAAAGGAAAATTCATCGGTCCATGTCATAGACATGCTACTTTAATGAAGAATCTCATAACTCTTACGTGATTTACCAAACCTGATGTAAAGAGTCCTGTGCTCATTTATCAAGTGACAGTGTGTTGGGAAACTGATGCACTAATGTATTTTGGAGATTTTTTTCAATATGCATTCTAAATGCCCCCTACTCCTTAGTAGCCACCACTAAGAATGAGAGCTTTTGGAGATAGCAAGTTAAGTTTGGGCCCAATTTTATCTCTCAGAAGATCCACTATGCCACAAGACATTCCTGGAATTACTTCTTGAGTTCTTGAAGGAAAAGTTAAAATAGAAACATAAAATGGCATAATCTATACCTTGGCTTTCTGATCCATGAAGTGAAGGGTATTTTTCCTGAAAGAATCAAGTGAAAACCCCTGAGACGCTCCATCTCTATCAAAATAGTAAACCTAAGCAATACCACACTCTGGGAAATTTTGAGGTATTTGCATTATGCTCAAACATTGGGAGATGCAGAAATAATACTCTTACCACATAGTCTTTTATATAATCTTTTTGATGAAAAAACAAATGGATCTTGCAGTCAGTTGTTTCTGTAATCATTTGAACTCATCTTTGGTAAAGTAAATCAATGTAATCCCTGGCATCTCGTGGCTATTGGTATCTGATTAATTCATTCTGTTCATGTCAATCAAAAGGGTTATCCCCAGCAGTGCCAAGGGCAAAAATCCAACTTAATTCTCATTCCCCCAGACTGTGTGTCATTATATAGTCTTCAAGGACTTTGATAATTTAGAGATCCTATGTTAAATTGCATGCTATCTAAGTGACATCATGATACTGAATCTGGTGAAAAAGCATCAGGTGTCCTGAACTCCGAGTTAGATGCATGTGCCAAATCTATAGCACAAGAGAAAAATCATGACAACATTCAGGAACCTGTCACTGCAGTGATTTTAATGGTAGAGAATGTTGAATATTCTTTCTGAATAGAAGCCCAGATGCTTTACCTTGTGTCTGTGTTTTGTTTTTTTTTTTTTTTCCCACTAGGAAAGAGGCACAATATGTGTTGACTCGTTTTGGATCTAAGAGGCAACATTCTATATGTAGATAAGCTGTTCTGATGCATGTAGCTTGTGACCTATATTAGGAATCTTATTAAATTGATAGGCAAACCCACTAATTTTCCTGTGATTTTGTTTAAGACAAGACACTACTGCAATTATAGCTCCAGCACTGATCTGTGTATAAGCACATGCACGTTTTGTCCTTATGGTATTACAGATCCAAACTTGCTCAAAGTGTCACTAGTAAAAATGCTGTGTAGAATTTTTGGTCTGTTCCAAAGGAGAATCACAGCATAGATAAGGCATGCCCTTTCCTACAGGTAAATAAAAGGAGCACATCTCCATCTTACAGTGAAAACTTCCTACTACACAGAGACCTTGAAGTTGAGATCACTGTGATGACTAATGGGGCTATCTAGCTGGGGGAAGGGTTGGGAGAGCTAGAAAAGGAGAAGGAGGTAGGAAGCGAAGGAAAGCATTCTGCTTTATATGACAGATGACTCAAGTCAGGTGAAAACATAGTATTGTTAAGTATGGGGAAAATGGATGTCAGAGAGTAAAAGAAGAGGACTATTCCATTTCAGGCTTTTCCCCCATTCCCCAGATCTGTTTTGTATCATGGAAGGCAGAGCAGAGGGTATCACTACTATATACATTTTCCCAGACTACATTAGCAGCTGAATCATACTGGGGAAGCACCAGGAAGATACTGGAAGTATTTCCCTTTCCTTTGCTCCATCAGCTAGCTTTCCTGGCATTAGTAGTTTTCATTTACGGTTTCAATTTCCACCCCCATCAGTAGATGAAGCTGTTGAGGTTCTTGCTTCTTTATAGTGACCAAGGCTCCTGGACCATAGAAAGACCTCTGCCTTTGCTTCTCAAAAAGAGGCAATGGCCTCTTGCTTCTTTTTTATTTATTTATTTTTTTTTAGTTCTGAATTAGCACATCAGTCTGCTGTAGCACGCAGATCTACCACCTGCTTAATGCAGTCATTCCCCCTCTTTGATCATTTCTTTGATCATGACCTGAGCAACAGATGCATTTTATTTTTCCTCACGGGACATTGCTGATTATGTTACAACTGATGAGCTCTAATCCTCGCAGTAACACAGTAGTACTGTGTGAAATGGAGAGATACAGACTACAAAACATGTTGGGATCCACAGGGACTAAGAAGAATATCACAGTGATCAGTGCAAGTATTAACATTTTCCAAAGGAGAGTCCAGTGTATGTGCATTTGCTCCCAACATGACACTCCAGAGAAACATTTCTCCAAATACTTATTTTTATTCACCATTTTTCCCCAGTCAGCTGACCCACAGGTAAAAGAAGATTACCTTAATTGTCTTTGTCTGGGTAATATTCCAAAACAGTAGTCTACTCTTTTGTTAAAGTGTTTATGAACTATATTATCCTTTGTCCTAGATCCAGGTGTAACAAAGTTTATTTCTAACTTTAAAGTATTAAAGTTAGAGAAACTATGACTTACCTACAATAACTGTATGAGTTAGTGACAGAAAACTAGAACCCAAGGCAACTGCATCCATGTTTGTTACTTATAAACATCTGTTCACAAGTGTGTGCATACAAAATATTTGTTTTAATGCTACAAAAAAAAAAACCTTTCAGTGATGTTTCTTTTTTGTGTTAACATAATTAAATATGGTATGATAATGTTTGTTTTTTCTCTGTAAATAACAGAATGCTATTAAAATAGCCTAATATCAATTTCTATTCAAAGAGTTTGTGGCATCATAAGTCATTCATATAAGGGAGATATTCTCTAGAGCTTAGGTTGGCACATCAAAGTGTAGATTGAAGTAGAAATTGCTTAAATGAAAGAGCTTTTAGGCTTTTATAAGATGAAATAGTTTTGACTTTATGGTATGTCTGGACATAAATGTTGATTATAATATTTTTATTCTCTGTTAGTATATGTGACTGAATTGTAATTAGAATCTAGAAATACATTATTTTTCTATAACCTGTTTGAAGATTTGAATTTATATTCTTGGTTATGCTAAAAAAATTGGCTATCCATTGTTTGATTTTGAACAAATGAAATTTTAAAAAGTCAGAATTCTAAAGGGAAAGAATTAAGACATTTCTAGCTTTCTGCCTTACAACATATAAACTCATCGCCAATGATAAAACATTTAAATTTAAAGAATTTTATAAAAATATCAGTAAATTGTTAGCTTTTCATAGACATTATTCACCTGGTTAACTTTTCCTAACATCAACAGTAAAATTCAGTAAGCTTCTATTTTTGTTTCTATAAACTAAAGGTAGTTAGGTCTTTAAATTTTACTTACAATTTATATTTATAATGGTAAGTTAAATATAGAATGTACAAAGCAGTTAAAGATATTAAAAATAAAACTAAGTGATAGCTCTTAGGGTATTTAGGTTTCAAATATTTATCATTTTAGAAGGAAAAATAATGAAAAACAAGTTTCCATGGAGGTAAGATGTTTATATAGTGTGTATGAGGCATGTGTGCGTGTGTGTGTGTGTGTGTGTGTGTATGTGTATACACACACCTATGGTCACCCTAGGCAGATCTGTACTACTCCTAAGCATTATGTTCAGAAGTTACTTTAGATCTATTTAAAGAACAGCTTCTACCATCAATCATGGGAACATAAAATTCTACTGTGAAATATGATCATTTAACTTTCAGGGAAAAACATTGAGATGTAGGGTAAATGGAAGTGATCAGGTTTTTTTTCTGCCCTCCTGCCATTAGCATCCATGATCAACACCTGTGGTCTTACATTCATGCTCGATGGCAGCACCTGGGACAGGGCATGGGGGTGCCTGAGTGGGCCCACGTGAGCCGAGAGACTGAGCATGTAGGGCGAGGGGGCAGAGTACTGTGCTTGGGAGAACAATGAAAGCATCAGAGGAAAGCATCAATGAAGGTACCAGAGGAAAGAGCGTGTGGGGATTCCCAGGGGGCTCAGGCTTCTGCCCCCCTGCTGGCGGTTTCCCCTCACCTGTGGGGGTGGTGCCAAGGACTGCAAGGTTCTCTTTCAAGCTGCCTGCACTGATGATGAACCCACCTGGCCTGGGATGGTCGCAGAACAGGTGACTTTATTTACTTACATTAGTGATGTTAAACCTTATTTGGTATAGTGTATATAATACTGAGGAAGTTCTAGAGTACGTTTCTATCTCCTATTACAGGTTTTTGTGTAACTGACTTTTCATCAATCATCTAGGCTTTTTAAGTTTCCATCTCATTGTCTGTTCTCATGTCTTATTCAATATGAAGGTTTAATAAACCTGTGAAGTCCCCATCTCTAAATGTGTCTCTAATCTATCTCACTGTGCTATTTTTTCCTACCTGCACTGCATCTGGCCTGTTTAAAGGCAGCCAGTGTTTTGCTAAGGATAATTAAAATTAGAGCCTGTATTTATATTAACATTTCTTTTTTTCCTGAATATATTAGAAAAAAGTTAATACATCAACTCAACTTTCTTAAGACTGGGAAAGTGACAGGTTATACAGTAGTTTACTTTCAACTCTCCAACCTTTTTTAGGATATAATCCCTGTTTTATAAGTGCACCTAATGAGGTCAACAACCATCAAATCGAGAACAGAAATGTCAGCATGGGCTAAATCTGACAACTTGCTCATTATTCACTGTCAAGACTAGCTTATGAACTTTTAATGATAATTCCTAATGAGAAAATCCAAAAATCGAGAACAAAATAATTAGAATAAATGAGACCGGTCTAACTGACAAGAGTGATGTATTTTATCCCTAATACTTTTCGATTTCATAAGGTAACATGTAAGTTTTAAAATAACACGTTTATTAAAATGTCTGTGACCTTTGGAATTACTATGTCATAATCTGTGTTTATTTATGTCACTAATTTTCAGATGAATATTAGTCAGCTACTTTACCTTTCAGAAGTAAAGATAGAATGTTAGGTTTATGTATTGGAACCTTATATTGAAAACAGATGCCATTTATCAAATTTGCTTATTTTTCAGATTTTCTGCTGCTTTTCAACTCTCTATAACCTTTTGCTTACCCCTGCTGATTCTCTGATGTTCCAGGGGTCACACCTGTTCTTAAGGTGTTGTGGGAGGGAGTGGGTTGAATTGGAAACACCTGGGTGAAACTTGCGGTAAAGGATTTTTCTATATTGCTGAGTCTTTTCACCTGCAGCCCCAGCCCCCTTTCTGTTGACAGCAGCAACATGCCTCTCGCTGCCCCATGGGTCAGGATTCTTCCTTACAGGCAAAATAACAGGGAACAGCGCACAGCTCTAAGGAGAATACTGAACAGTTTTTGCTTTCAATGAAAAGCTCAACAGTGGGAGGACAAACATAAGGAAGGGGTTTTGTTATAAAATGATAAATAAACATTGAAACATAAACTGTGTGTTACTAGGAGAAGGAACATCCAGGATTTATTCTTAGTGTCTGAAGCATTGTAACCTTCTGGAACTTATTTATACTATTGAAACTCATTACTTTATACATAAAATAAGGAAGCTAGACTAGTTATTGTATAATGTTCTATCCAAGTCCTTTAGTCTATGTTTTTTGTTTTTTATGACATTGCAGTATGTATGGAGAGCTAGTGAGTTCTGGGTGATTCTCCCGGCTGTTTCATACCTTCCTTCCTTCTCCAAAACACAACTCTACTGTTCTGTCATTAAAACTGTGGAGGTAGATATGAATAGCAAAAATAAATATTATATTAAAAAAAAAAACTGTGGAGGACAGTGGGTACCTTGATGGTGGATGTGATGTTGTAGCGTACATCTGAAGAGGTATTAACCTAGAGCTTTGAATCATACAGTTTTGTGAAGAAATAATACCTCAATAAAAAAAAATAAAATAAAACTATTGCACTGTCTTAAAAAGCACTGCGGGAAGCATGGAAGAATACTGCTTTGGAGTATTCCAAATTGGAATACAATTTGGAGGCTAGAAGTTGACAAATTAAAGTAGTGATGAATTGATTAAGCTGAAGTTAATGAGTTCTGAGGAGCCGGAACACAGTGTCCCTTCTATCATGATGTTACCTACCTAGTGCTGCCTGAAATTTTTCACTCTTCTTGGATCTTCTACCTGACATTACAATAATTAGGTATGCATTAGAGTTACCAATATATCCTAAAATTAGATTAAAAATAAGGTGGGAGAAAGGATGCCCAGTAAAACTGCTTGACCTTAAGAAATAGGTGACATAGAGTTAAAGAATAGTGGCTTCACTATCAGCTAACATTTGCCAAGTGTGAATAACAGGCTATGAACTAAGCTATACACACACACACACACACACACACACAGGCACACAGACACGTGTGTGTATCTGTATACACGTATAAATACATATATTTTTGAAACTCCACAAAAATCATGTGTCAAACTAATTATCACCATTTTATAGATGGTTAACGGCTCAGCATGTTTACATAAATTTCCAATGATCATACAGAGCTATTAAATGATAAAAATAGGATTAAGATGAAAATCTAACTGTAAGTACCATACTTTTAACTGCTGTGAAATACTAATATTTCCAGTAGCAAGAGTGTATGATACCGATGTCAGCTTAGTATCATTTTTTTGTTACACTGTATATAATTTCATAAATTTGAATTCTGCAATTTTAGCTTAACGTTATAAAACAAATAGATTCCACATCATTAAAAATCTTCCTAAAGACGTTTCCATTGATGCCAAATTAGTTTTCTATTACTGCCATCACAAATTGTCATGTACTTTGTGGCTTTAAACAACAGAATTTATTGGTTCTGAAAGAACTGTTATGCTGGCATCACTGGGGTAAAATGAAGGTGTTGGCAGGATGCGTTTCCTTCTCGAGGTTCATGGGAAATTTTTTTGTCCTTCCTTTTCCATCTTTTAGAGGCTGCCTGCAGTCTGCCTATGGACACCTCCACCCTCAATTCCAGCAGCAGTGGGTTAAGTTATTTTCATATTGCATCACCCTATCTACATGTCAGTCTCCCTCTTCTGCTTGAAGAATACATGCTTGTACTCTGATAGCACAGAAATAATAAAAGTAAAAAATTACATGCACATAGTATATGTTATTACTTATATGCTACACATTTCCTATTAAGTTGACAATTTTGTCTCATGGGTTAGCCACTGGAAAATATTTTAAATCTGTGTTTTCAAGCTAGAATTTTTTCAGCTTATAGATCTCCACACTTTGTGAATATATTTATGTTTATTTTTATACATTAAAAATGAATTGTTGGTGTGTAACTTATGGTTACAGTTATTCCCCACTAAAGATCTATAAAAAATGCCATTTTTTTCCTCCCATAATCTAGCAAGTCATAAGAGAAATATAAGACTGGAATAATAGGTGAACATAAGTTCTTCTTCACTGTAGGTTTAGAGATTTTACCCACCAAATTATAAATATATACAACATAATCTTATATATGTATATGCACACACAATGCTTCTCATAAAGATGCTGAGTGTTCTAATTCCTATGTGTGAGTATGTTATGTTTCATGGGGAAAGAGATTTTGCACATGTGATTAAGGTCACGGGCCTTAAGATAAAGTGTTCTGAAAGATCAGCTGTATCTAATATAATTACATGAATCTTTAAAAGCAGAGAAGTTTCTCCAGAGGAAGTGAGAGAGAGGCGTCCAAATGGAGATCAGAGAGATTCCAACAGTGCGAGAACTTCACGAACCTTTGCTGGTTGCTGGACACTTTGAGGTACAAAGCCACTTACCTTTCTAAGTGTTTAGGAACAAAGATCAACTTCTGTTGACAGCCAGAAAGAAAATGAAGACTGTTAGCACCATATGGAACAGAATTTAGCCAACCGGAGTAAGCTTGGAAATAGCTTCTTCCCTGGGGCTCCAGCAAAGGTATGTGTGTCCCCTGCTGACCTTTAGATTCCATTCTTGTGACACTTAAGCTAAGCACTCAATGAACTCTGGGACTTTTCACCTATAGAACTATAACATAATGGATGTGTTGTTTTAAGCCACTAAGCCTGTGGTAGTTTGTTTGAACAGCAATAGAAACCTAATTATCAATAACTAAAATTGCAGCCAATCTGTAATAAGTAAATATATATTGAAGTACTTAAAATTATTTCTACTGATAGTATTGACAAGCTAAAAAAAAAGTTTAATCTCATGTAGGGATAGCAAGGGTCCTTTTATAAGCAGTGAAGATATTGATTTGAGGTGACTCTTTGGAGAGCATTTTGATTTGTGTGGCGATTAAATTTCACCTGTCCTTTGACTTGATAATTCTGTTTATACAAATTTACCCTACAAATGTGACCACACCATGAATGTATGTCCACCTTAGAATTATCCACACAAGAATAGCATAGAGATGGTACATTAATGCAGTGGAATGCCAGGCAGCAATTTTCATGAAGTCTCTATTTGTTGTCACATGCCATACTGTGGCTTATAAGAAATGCATGCATTTGATTACTCAGATGGCCAAAATGTTTCTCATATATATTCAGTCTTTGTCCACAGTTCCTAGCTCACAGTCCTAAAACCTTGGAATATCCGGAGAGAGAAAAACAATGCGACTTTTGGAAATCACCTGAGGATTAAGGCCAAGGGGAACTAACCATGAGTATAGTGTCCCTGATTTCCAAGGAGGCAAAAGAGCTACAGGTGAAATCAATGGCCAGTCATTAGTGATTTAATCAGTTGCACCTGTGTAGTGAAGTCTCCATAAAAAGCCAAAGGGCACAGTTCAGAGAGAGTCCAGGTTCGTAAACAAGTGGAAGTTCGGGAGCTCATTTGTCTGGAGAGGACATAGATGCTCTTCACTCTGCCCACGTGCCTTATGCATCTCTTCCATCTGGCTTTTTCTAGTTATATGCCCTTATAAACTGGCAATCCAGTAAGTAGAGTGTTCAAGTTTCATGAGCCGCTTAAAAAATTGAACCCAACGTGTTGGATATTATTTGGAACTTCTGGTCTAGAGCTAGTTGATGGGAAGCATAGGTGAGAACCTGAACTTAGGACAGGCATCTGAAATGGTGGTGGGGGCCATAGTCTTGTGGGACTGAACCCTTAAAAGATATAATCTGATGCTTTTTTCCAGTATTTAATATCAGAATTAAGTTGAATTATAAGACATTCAGTTGGTGTTAAAGAATTGCTTGGTGGTAGGGAAACCACCCCCACCCCCCATTCCTCACACAATGGAATTGGGTAAAGAATGTTATAGTTGGTATCAGATAAATGGAATTTATAGAACATCCCTGACTCACAGAAGACAGGTTTGGAAAGAGGAAGGATGAAAGTGCTGGGAAACGAACCTTTGATTCCTGAGTGGCCATGTGGCCAGCCCCGGTTTGGATCAGTAGCCATGGCGCAATCAGCTACTAAAGGTAAGAGTCACCGGTGGAACTCAGAGATGGATCCAACTCCTGGAGTTTTGTTTAACTGGTTGCAAAGGAAATGCAGACTAATAAAAGGCAAAATATTCTGTCCTTTGGCTATTTTCTGTAATAGTTACTTTAAAAGTAAAAGTGATTAGTGGGTCAGACTTGAGGCTCGAACAAACTCAGATTTCAGTGATTCTGAGCTTTGGTTACAAGCCTCAAAGTTGACCCCCAAAGTAAAATTATAAAAAGGCAGAAGAAAATATTTCTAAGACTTCCTGTCACCAAGAGGTGGTCAAATTATTCATGGGCTATGCCATTGTTATCTGAACTCCCCATTTTTGGTTCCAGAATCAAGACAACTGTAGTGGTCAGATAGTCTATCCAGCCTCTTTTTTTCCTATAGTAACAGCTCAGCTTTAACTCTGTACTTTGTGAACAAACTGAAAATACTTTTAAAAACATGCCCTCTAAGTGGAAGTGTAAACGTATATATTTACTTGATAAGTTATCTGAGCATTAAAACAAAAGATTTGGTGGAATTTGGTATTAACATTTAATTATACTTTACCAACATTAATGAAAATCATTTACCAAAGGATAGCTTTTATTTTTGTTTTGATCCTTTCGAATTTCTCTTCTTGCTGTGTTCTAGTTTTGTTGATCTTATGTTCTTGTACAACACTAATGAAATCTGAGATGTTCTTTCCCCACATGAATGTTTTTATTTTATTAAAATTTTTAGATTTCTATATCTGCAATTGAGTTTCACAACTTCAGGAATTAACTTTCCTCTGATATATGTTGTGAAATTCTGCCTCTAGGGATGCATAGTAGAAAGAGTTCTCCTTTGCATATTACTGGTTTCCTGTATACCTCTGAATTTTTTTTGTTGCTGAATACATGTTCTATGTGTATTTTCATGCTAGGAATGGCCTTAAACTCTTTTTATATGAAAGTATTTCCATATGGTTTGTAAGGTTCTATGCTAAATTTCTTTTCTCCTTTGGCTGAAATTCGTTCACTGTGTCCCTTTTTGAGGAAATTATCAAATTCATTGGCTAAATGGTGCTACTTAAAATTAAAAGCTTGTGTATAATGTCAGGTCTCCTATGTACAATTGATTCCAGTTGTGCACTCTCTAACACCAAATGAAACTACTCATAACATAAGCATCATTGATTCACTTATCTATTGGAACAATCTTTGCCATGACAGGAAACTATTTTGTTGTAATGCAATTAATACATTTCCACATGTTCCAATATATGGAAATGTATTCAAAAAGAGAAACCTTTTTAATATATGGACAAAGGGTCACATGAACTGGCATTGATCCTCTTGTAACAAGAAATCTGGGGAATTCACTCATTCAGATACCTTTAAGCTTACACTATAATACAGTAGTTATGAGCAGATCACCTGGCTTAAATTCTAATGCCTTTACCTATTAGCTGTGTGACCTTGAGAGAAATCAGTAACCTTTCAGAAATTTCACTTACTCATCAGAAATATGGGAATGGATAGTAAAATGTTCACATGTTGGCACCTTAAATTGCTTTTGATTTATGAGCCTACATTGGTAAAATGAGCCAACAACCTGGGAAAGAAGGAACAGTTTTATTTTGAAATTTTGTTAACATGCATGTATATCATAAATGTGTAAACGATGCTATAGGTAGCTTGCTTAGCAAAGTAACTGGTAGGTGATGTGCATGTAATTCTTAGATGCCAAACTATGAAAATTCAAAATATTGGCCCAGCAGGTCTAACTGCTAGATGATCTGAGGGGCATAGTTCAAAATGGTAAACTTAAGCACCAGAGGTCTTGGATGCTTCATGCAGAATGAACTGTTAGAAATTTGAGTAGTCTTTTGCTTCCTATAGGCAGACATTTTATATGATCAATTCAGAGGTGGAACTAGATTTCCCCAGAGGAGTCCCTAGTCAATGATATACTCTAGCATGGACAGGTGAGGGATACCCACATCCACATAAGAAAAACCTTAAACTATCGTGTAAGAAGAAATGTTGCTAAAATAAGATGCCCTTTGGAGTTTGTTCTCTTTCCTGCTCAAGACAGTAAAAGTTAGAAAATTCCCCCCTAGTGAGTTCATTCAAAGTAAAATGTATAACTCTTCCCCAAATACGAAAATAACAGACCACTGAAAAGATAACAAAAAGGAATGCTGGAAGTGTGTAGGGGTACAGCTCGGGTAGAATCATTTAAGTAGTGGTGATATGTGAGGAGCTCTGATCTTTTGATGCCCAGGAGAAGATGTGGAAAAAATATATATAGAAAGTAACACTTTAATCCCAAAATACCCACAGAAGTTCTTGAGGCAGAATAGCTCAGAGCAGATGTGGAAATTTGGAAAGAGAAACGGGATGAAGCATAACTTGAATGTGACTACTGTGTACAAACCCCATCTTTCAAGAAGTTTACTTGTTACATATTTTGAGTGTTTGTAATATTGTGCATTTGTGTATCCCAGTTTCCATTCCCAGTTCTGTGGAATGGAAGAAAAGGGATGGTGTCCAGGAAGAAATACTCAGTCACAGGGCCTCCCCGGTGGCGCAGTGGTTGAGCGCTGCGCTGTGGAGCTGTCGGCCACGAGCGATGTCGGCCGCAAGCGATGCAGGTTTGAGGCCCAGCCGGGGAGAATCCCACATGGTGCGGCAGACCTCTCCTGCCTCGCCTGCTGCTCCCCTCAGCAGTGTATTTCTGATCTGCCTGTTCTTCTCCCCACTCTGTCTCTGGTGAACCCTCTCGCTGCCCCGCGCCTCTGGCCTGTACCCCAGCTTGTATACATAAATAAATAAAATTCTTAAAAAAAAAAAAAAATGAAATACTCAGTCACAGCCCAGTGTAAGTTTAGGGAAATCTTCAGAATTCGACATGGGGATAGTTATGTTTCAGTTTGGATTTTCTAGAAGCAGAGAGTGAGATGGTATAAGATATTCAGGCATAGTACTGGTGAAGAAATGGAAGCAGGAAGGATTGACAGGTGGAGAGGTGGCATAATGACACCTTTCTGACGTTGTTCTAGGCAGTTGGTAGGGAGCCCTGCAGTGAGTAATACCCTGTAGAGTTGTCCCAAGTTGTCTAGAATGCTGGGGCCTTTCCACCCACTTGCTCAGTGACTGAATGCAGCTGCCCTCTTCCACCATCATCCCTGCACCCAAGGACAGTCTCAGGCAATGAACCTCTCTGCAGTTGAGCTAGAACTGAAGGAACTAAAACTGGAGACTCTTCACTGTTGCTCTTCTACACCTGGGCACCAAGTCTTCCCGTGATGGGTGACTGAGGGGCAGATACCCCTGTCAAGGCTACCCCTCTCACAGAAGTTTTCTCAAGTGGCATTAATAGACTGAGTCAGCCAAAAGGTGCATTCCATACGTTTTGACTCATTATAGTTCAATTCTCTGAATCCTTTATTTTCTTTTGTAAGCCTAACAAAGATTTTATAATTTTTATCTTTTTGAACTATGCAGGCATCTAAATACCTACCAGGTATTGGTTCATATTTCCCAACCAATGTTTAGGTAACACTCTAACAAGTTGTTTTATATCCTTTAATATATAGTAATCATTTTTTCCAGTTTCTCACTTACTTCCTCATAGAGTTAATCTTGCACTTACACATTTCCACAGGGACCTAGGAAAGGTAGATCTCTGTGACATTCTCGTCTTCTCCAAGTATAACTTAAAAAAGCATTTCCTATATAGAGAAAAATAACTATAAATTATGATGGATAATCTCGGTCCAGAAAACCTTTAAGAAGTGTTAGACTTGAGATCCAAGCATAGTAAACGAAACATTTCTGTAGTTCATATTTTAATAAGTCTAAATATGTGTTGGTTTATTTCACAAACAGGATCTACAAAAATAAAAGATAGTTTTCTTCTTTATTATTGGGGTAATGTTGGTTTACAACACTTTATACGCATAGGATCCCATGTATATTACCTTGGAATGTCTGTTACCACACCCACCACCATAGCACTCCTATTCCTCCACCCATCCAATGGGGTCCCTCCCCACTTTGCTCCTCAGCCTCTACCATTCTTTTCTGGTAGCCTCAATTCTACAGTAAAATGCTAGGGTTTGTTTTGGTTTAGATTTGTCTGTTTCTTTGTTTTGTTTCTCTATATTCCACATATGAGTGGAACCATCAGTATTTGTCTTTTTGTTTCGGATTTATTTTGTTTGACATAATCCCCTTCAGTTCCTTCAGTTTTGTTCTAATGGCAAGATTTCTTCTTTAAATTTCTTTTTTTTTCCTCTCTCTTTTTTTCCCCCCTTTGATGCCAAAACCCGGGAACTATGTTTCTTTTTTAATTAAAAGTTAAATCATTTTTTTTAACCAACGTTTATAACTAACATATTCAGTTAATAGCTGTAATTTGACATATATAGTTTATTATTAAAAAGAAGAGATTATTGACCTGTGTAATGTTGATAGCTTTTTCTTTGGCTTTCCTTCAATCATAGTTTTGACAATCCCTTGGACATTCCAAACCTTGATGAGACCCTTCGATCAGGAGTTTTACAGGAGTAGGCAAGCATGAAATTAATTTTCCAAAGTGAAGTAGCTTACAGATGTCAGAAGCTAATACTGGTAAATCCCCAAATTAGTTCTTTAACTTCTAGGTTGCTTTTGTTGTTATCGCTCCTATCGTTTAGTTGGGTGACTTCTTTCAGGCCTTTGTTTCCTTATGTGGAAAGAGTGGATTACACATTTTCGGAACAAGGAAGCAACTTTTCATTGTGTGTGTGTTTCAATTTCCTGAATATAATCTTTCTAGGTAAGACCTAGTTATCCAGGATTGCACCAATTTTTTTATTATTAGGAGGTGTTTTCTTTTCACATTGCAGTCCAGTATGTTCCAGTCCTTTCTTTTTTCTTTTAAGGTTTATTTATTTTTGCATACAAGAGCTGGGGTGTAAGCCAGAGGTGTGTGGTGGGGGGGTGGGTGAGAGGATTCACCAGAGACACAGTAGGGAGCGGAACAGGTGGATCCACTGAAGTACACTGCTGAGGGGAGCAGTGGGCCAGACAGGAGAGGTCTGCTGTGCCATGTGGGAAGCTCCCTGGCCGGGGATCGAACTCATGCTGCAGTGGCTGCCGATAGCTTCATAGTGCTGAGACTTAACTGGTTGTGCCACCGAGGCCTGTTCCAATCCTTTCATTCTAGTCTTGTAAGAGACATTATTATGTGCAATTGATTGCCTTATCTGTAAATTCTAATGAATTTAAATTCTGACCTCTAAAATTATGGATAACTTCCACATGAGGGACTTACATGTATGTCTGTGTGTGTATATGTTTCTCATTTATAGGTAAACATACTAGGCTGCTTATATTAAAATCTGTAATTTTTAGTAATGTAACCATTTAGAATACAACTTTTACTACATGTGTATTAACCTAAATATAGTACTGCTGAAGGTATTGCTATTTCAAGTCTTGCAAAGTAATTGTTATTATTATAAATGCATCCCATCCATTATCTAAAATAGTGATAACTGTATGTACAGCTCATTTCCAGTATTTTTTTGGCTATAATGGCTAATTTTGAGATTATTAGTCATACTTCTTACTGTGAATTCTTCCCATATTGATTTACATACCGTCAGATGTGAAATGCTGACAGACGTGTATAATGTAGTATATTCTCATGGTTACAAGTCAAACATTTAAGCCAAGTTGGGAATAGCAGTCTCTGTACCAGGGTTTTTTGTTTGTTTGTTTTGCTTTTTTTTTAGTCCCTATCAGCTTTTTTTGCTATGAAAGTTAAAGTAACCTATGTACTATGAGACAATTTAGAATCTGGTCCAAACCCTACTCTGAGACGATCTGATGTTCATTTCTCTGGGATAAAAATCTAGAATACTTACAGTTGCAAGAATCCTCCCATTTATCCCAAACATGTAGAATAAGAACAAAATGGAAGATCCAAGTAGACTCCTAAATACCTGTCAAGGTCTCTCCACCCCTGTTCAAGGTGAAAAAATCAAAAGTAATATCATACCCAGGAGACAGCAGAGATTAACAAAATATAGTGTGAATAGTGTCCATCATAGCCAAATTTCCAAGATAAGAACAAGTTATTGCACCATCATCTGCTACTACAGATGGAGGTATAGCTCTTGTGTACTTTGGATTTTGAGAACTGCAAATACTACAGTTGGGAATATGGACTCAAATAACTTATTAGTGCCTTGAAGAGTTGTCTGTTTTAAATGGAGTACAGAAGCAGGAAGGGTTCTACAAAAGATTCAAATTATGCTATGTGTAGCCCTACCAATTAGATCATATGTTCCAGGAGATCTCAAGTTGCTAGAGGTGTTCATAGTACATAGGAATGCTTTATGTGCTTCTCAAGCCTACTATATATTAAAGAATTGGACTATCTTTACCATAAATTTGTCCATGCTCTCAGCAGCAGAAAATTATTCTTATTAAAAGCAGATCTGACAAACCATTAGACCAAAGCAGAGCGTGATGTCTAAACAAGGGACGGTATATAACAAAGCAGAGAGTGACGTCTAAACAAGGGACGGTATATAACAAAGCAGAGAGTGACGTCTAAACAAGGGACGGTATATAACAAAGCAGAGAGTGACGTCTAAACAAGGGACGGTATATAACTCTCCAACTGGAGCTGCCCCTCATGACAGTCCTGCCAAGTCATGAGGCTTGTTTTATGTGGAGTCACTGCTTTATTAAATAGTGCATGCATATTTGCTCCTGAGAAGATCCAGAGGACACAAGATTTTTGAACAAAAAGTTGACCTGCATATCCATATATTCAGTCTCCGTTGCATGTTTTCTTTATGACCAGATGATTAGGATGTCAAATGACTTTGTTCAATCCTATAATACAAACAAAAATGGTTCATTGACTACTCAAATCGTCACTTAGAGTTGATCTTGAAAGAACACATTGCGGAGAGGACTTCCCAGAATCAAAACAGTTGAGTAATACACCGAGATATCAAATTGGTTCAGAGTGGGAATAACCTGAGGGACCACTGCAGGGATGGCATTCTTGTCTTACGACTCAGGGTCAGCAAGTAAGACTAGGGGATAACTACAGATAAATTAGCTTACTGAGAGAGTGAGAAGGAGCACAAATGTATTGCCTCTTAATTTAGGGGAGGATCACTCAGAGTAGAGACCATAAAAACTACTCAGTAAATCTAAGCCAATCCACTGGGATATCCTAAGTTATATCAATAACTCAGGAATAGATCAGTAGCATATACATACACACGCGCGCACACACACACTTTAGCTCTTTCCTCTGCTTAATCATTAAACATTGGTGAAAAGTTAACTGTGTTAAAACGCATCCCTTACTGGAGTCAGGGATTCATTTTGACTTCATTTAACACATTTTCTGAGCTTAGCTGTGCTTTCTTGTCTAAGATCCTTAGTAGAGCACCAATACCCAACAGTTCATAGAGTGCCTAATATAGCATCATAATTCCATGTCTTTCATGAGGGGAAATGCCAACAAGGAGAATCACCTAAGGTGAAACAAAGTACCAAGGTCATATCCTAGAAGCTATTGGCACCACAGAATGGACAGCTTGGAAAAGGCATCTTCCAGTTTGGGCTGATGTACTTCTAATTCATTGGTTTCTGGTGCTGTGTCCCACATATCCAAGATCCAAGGATTGTATATAGGAGTGACCTCCATCACCACACTTCTAGTGACCCAGGAAGCCAACTGTAGCGTGCATTTGCAATACTTAAGATTTGCTGGACTAGAACCCCTGGTTCCCAAGGTGAATACTCCTACAAGGAGACATATTGCAACTAGAGATACATTTATACCTGTCAGCTGAACTCATTTCATTCTTTTTGAAATTACGAAGTATGATTATTCTCTGGAGGAATCCATGACCAAATGGGCTGTATGTAATGTGGGGACTTGTGTATCTGTGCAGTGTAGTAGGTGATGTCAGTGGCCTGTTATTGTCTCACCCTGATGACTTCAGCTTACACAGGTCTAACTTCCAAATGTCATCACCTGCATTTTATTGCTGAATGTTTTTTCATGCTGCCAGAGACTGCATTGCCACTCTGTGTTCACTTTGCCACCACTGTGGTATAATGGAAGTGCTGTGAACTTGACCTATGACCCACCCTGAATCAATGAAAGATGGTGAGTTGGTGAAGTGGTGGAAAGGGAATGTCCTACTCCTTTGTAGCTTGGGACAACTCCTAGTTTTCCCAATGGGATAATCTCAATTTTCTTACTTGCTAATACTCATAAGGCAATTTCTCTGTTTCACTTGTTTACCCCTCTACCAGTATCCTGTGTACCCTTAAAGTAGACAGCTAACATCTACATGTTTTAGTTTTTATTCTTAGTGAATTCCATTTAGATGTTGCTCTCTCTGGTGGCCAGCTCTGATGACACTCTCTGTTCCTCCAAGGCTTGTTAGCTGATGCTGAGATATAGTTTCTGTTGCACAATTCACCATGCCTCCTGAGACGACTCCTCTTCCAGCCAGAGGCCCTTCCAGTTACACTAATGCGTGTCCATCCACACCATGTGGGAAAACATTTCAGCAAACTGGGACTCAATGAGTCTTTGTTGGGGGGCTCAGTCCTGATTATTCACCAAAGCTTGTCTCTAGATTTGTGAAATGTGTTGCCTTATACAAAAACCTGCTACTTGAAACTATAGTATCAGTTGCTGGTACTCATATTATCAAATAGAATTTATAACTTTACCCTTCTTTTCACATGTCTAGTAAATTTCCTGCCATTCTGGTCTAGAGATAATGTTCAATTTCTAACTTTTGTGGCAGAAATCAGTATTTCAAACTTAGGGTTTCTTAGTCTCTTTAAATCTTTAAAGCTAGTAACTAGATTTTTAAATTTCTCATCACAGTTTCATTGTCACTTGGCCTAGCAAGGAAATCATGATCTAGTCTCAGAAAAGAGAATAAAGCACACATTCATGCACATACACAGGTTTTATACTTCTAATGGTATGCCTCCCACATGGACAATTAGTGTTTTGTGTTCTTCATTTTTTAAGAATTATTTTTTTTATTTCCTTGAGAATATATTTTATGGATACCTAAATCACTGACTTAATTCCCTAATACATTTAATAAGCGAGATCAGTATTCCGGTGGTGGTGGTGGTCATATTTTATTTAGTCAATATCCCAACTGGTTTGTTGCACAGGGGTTAATAAACCTTAGTTAGCAGAAGTCCAATTTCCAAATGTGTTAGTGTTTTGATTCCTGTCAGTTTCTTGAATTTATAGCAAAAACTGTCCAAAAGGACAGGGTAATGATTGTTGTTGAAATAAACCATATCCTGTCACAACTGATTGCTTCAGCTAGAGGAATATAGGATGTCAGATTATGATACAGGGGAAAAAAATGAGCATCTATTGTGTTGCAGTAAATCTTACCTTCCAACGCACATGAGAGGACAATACAGACACATAGAAAGCAGAGCGGGGATGTCAAAGGTGATTTCTGTTAAACGTGTTTTTTCACATTCCAAGTAGAAATCATTCTTGATGTCTTATTTTACTTTAGACACAGAATTAATTTAGTAATAATCAGTAGTTTAGCAATGAAACTGTGATCATACTAATGTTTTTTTTTCTGTAAATCTAGATTAAAAAAATTATCAATATATAAAGTTATAGAGATCAGTAAATGTCATAGATGAAAACGATCTGGGCTTTTCCAAGGAATAAATAAATGGATATAAGGAAATGACACTTATCTTGGTAGATTTCCATATGCAAAATATAAAGATTAGGTAATTTTCAGTTTCCTTAAAAATGAGTAAAACAAATATAAGCTACATACTGCTTCCATCTTATAGACTAGATCATGGAAGATCACATACCATTCTTATTTAAATTGCAGTATTTCTAATCAGAATCTAGACTGTAAAATCACTGTTTATGGTGTTACTCTGAGGTGCTGCACAAAAACATAGATCATCTTAAGTGTTCCCCTTTTCTGTGCAGTACAAAATGCTCAAAGAAATTGTGTATGCAGTAGCCCTGTAGCCTCAGGTATTATCTCAGGCTGTGGGACCTAGTAGAAGCCAGCTATAATAAAATCACCAAGCTTTTGTTGACCAAACTATGCTTCCTGAAAAAAGCAGATGATTCCGAGCTCCTCAAAGCTCCATTTCTCCTGAATCCAATCTTAAATGGAAGACATGGATATTAGGGCCATAGAGGGAGTATAAAACTCTGTAATTACTTATTGTACACACTCCCTCTGGTAAATGCACCACTTTTTGAAGTTCACTGCTATAAAATTCAATATGGAAAAGGTTCCTGCAACTGTGTAGCTAATTAATGTCAACCAATGCCATGAATATAAAGCTACCCTACAGATTTTCCCTCCTTTTAAAGAAAGGACTCTTAGTTCTCTCAACCATTCACCCATTCATCATTTTAAAAACACTAATTAGAACTTTTACATATAATTCCCAAGCATTGTTTCAAGAATTGGGGATGGAGCAATAAAAAAAAAAATCCCTTTCTCTATTGGGATTTATATTTGGGAGGATAGTAAGAAGGCGGCTAGGAAATGAAATTGAAAAAATAGCAAAGGGCTATGGGAAAGATTTGGATTTAGTTAGAACTGCGGTGTAAAGCCTTTGCAAGTTTTTAGCAGAGAAGTGATCAAACTTGGCATATAGTTAGCCTTGCTGCTGTGTAGCAAATCGTCACATACCCCTGTTCACGTGGCTAGATATTTCTCTTGGCCATAAATGAGCAGTTCCTTGATTACTCCCTAAGAATCCTTCTGCACTGCAATTATATTACAGCATATTCCACAAACAAAGCTTCAAGGGTATGGTCTTTATTTTTCAGTCCTTAAGAACCCTGACATATACCAGCATCAGACAGGCATTGATATCTTGGAAGCTGTGTTCTCAAGAAAGAAAGGTGTAGTTTTAGTCCGTATACTCTTTGCAATTCTAATCAGGTAGCTTATGTATTTTGTGATAATGCAGAATATTTCAAGCAGTAATTTTGGAGAGAAGTACCATTGAAACAGGCATGATAAATCTGAATCCAAGGATAAGGAATATTGTGTTTTTGCGTAATTCAAAGGACTTCTCCATTTTCTATTTTATATACCGCTGTATTTCTCATTCCTAGGACAATGATACACTGTAGATACTCAAATATTTTGTAAAAAAAAAAAATGTTGACCATAAATCATCCCACAATTTTATGCTGAATGCTTCCTATATGTCTGTCAGTCAACTGTCTTCAGGTGAAGTTAAGAAAATAAATATATCTAGTCTTCAGAATACGCAATCTAATTTGGTTTAAGAAATGAAACACATGATTTTTAACATGACTCAGATAAGACTTGACATTGACTATGTGTTTGTGCCAGACTGTTGTATGCTATCAATGTGTTTTTTGTTTTGTTTGTTTATTTGTTTTTAAGATTTATTTATGCATACAAGCTGGGGTACAGGCCAGGGGTTTGGGTGGGGGGAGAGGGTTCACGAGAGACAGAGTGGGGAGCAGCACAGGCAGATGATGGGAATACACTGCTGAGGGGAGCAGTGAGCCAGGCAGGAGAGGTCTGCCACGCCATGTGGGAATCTCCCCAGCCAGACGTCAAAAATGCTTTGCCCGCTGCAGACAGCTCCGCAGCGCAGCGTTTAACCACTGTGCCACCCAGGAGGCCCCAGTGTTTTTTAATCTTTACCAAAAGTAAAAGATAGGAAACTGAGTCTTAGAATTTATATGATTGACAACTCAGAGATAAATCCAGAAAGTCTGACTTACCTTCCTTAAGTGGCTGGTCAGGTTTTTTTTTTTTTTTTTTTTTAATTGTATTTTTTTTTTTTTTTAATGAGGTAACATTGAAATCCAACACTGTTTGATTCAATGGTGTCAATACCAAAGCACCCATAATACTCCATCATAATCCATTGGGTCTCTTCAGCATTTTGCCTCTGACCCTCTGCCCTCCTCTTCTAGTAGCGTCAGTTTTTTTTTTTTTTTTTTTAAGATTTATTTATTTATACATACAAGCTGGGGTACAGGCCAGAGGTGTGGGGTGGCGAGAGGGTTCACCAGAGACAGAGTGGGGAGTAGAACAGGCAGATCAGAAATATACTGCTGAGAGGAGCAGCGGGCAAGGCAGGAGAGGTCTGCCGCACCATGTGGGAATCTCCCCGGCTGGGCGATGAACTTGCATCGCGCGCTGCCAACAGCTCCACAGCGCAGCGCTCAACCACTGCGCCACCGGGGAAGGCCAGCCTCAGTTTTGAAGTCATATTTCTAGGGTATTGTTTGTATGTGTCCTTTTGTTTGGGTCTCTATATTACATGAGTGAAATCATCTGGTCTTTCTCCTTATGACTTATTTGCTTAGCATAATCCCCTCCAGTTCCATCCTTATTGCCACAAACGGTGTGAGTTTATCTCTTGATCTGAGTAGTATCCTGTTATGCAGATACAACATATCTTCTTACTTCACAGATCTCATTGAGCACTTAGGTTGTTCCCATAACTTGTCCATTGTAAATAGTGCTGCCATGAACATAGTGCATATAACCCTTGGAATTCTTAACAGGCACATGTTGTCTCTAAGGATTCTGTGGTGTCAGGCACCGATAGGTTAGCCTTTCGAAAATAGACATCTTATCATGGGTCCTGAGGGGATATCTCAAGGAGGAGGTGCCACTGAAGCAATGTAGGAAAGAGAAAGAAGGCCATGCCAGAGGCCAAAATTAAAATTGAAAAAAAAAAAATGTACAAGAATCTAAAAAGACAAGTGCAGTTTGATAAGTTTTTGGTATGGTATATGTGATGCAAGTCCTTTCATTTATATAATTATATTTTTACTTAGTATCAATTTTTTAAAATCGGAAGTGGTTTAGCTGACTTACAAAACTTATGTTGTTTAAGCTGAAATAATTTTCTGGATCTGTCTCCTTTCATAATATCCTTTCATTTTGCAAAAGGACATCGGGCACTAGGAAACTGGAGAATTTTCAAATTATGCTAGCCCACTAGGAGATTTGCACAGGTGGGGAGAACTGATGGGGCAGGGAAGAATAAGGAATAAGGTAAGGTGGGGGGGGGGGCAGAAAGATGAAGTAGCCAGAGTTAGAGAATGGGGAGGTGTAAAGTAATTTCTCACATTTCAACTGTGGAACAGAGTTCTCAAAGAAAAGGACACTCTCCATGGGTACACTTGCTTGAATTTCTACTTCCTATTTTAAAGTGAAGCTCTTTTTAAAGCATAGAATATTGTCACATAATGGTGAATATACATAATACAGACTCTTTGTTTCTATACCTGTGCTCCAAGATTCTATTGTATACCACAAGGTATTAGTCAGAGGCAAGCCCCATCTTTTTTTTTTTTTTTCTCTCTTTAGTCTTTGCAATGCTTTCAATCTCCTGTAGAGCAAGAAGAATAAACTAATATATTACATGCTGTGAAGATTTTAAATGACAAGATAAATGCCAAGGAAATGTACCAGTACTAGCAGAGTATTTCCAACTCTTAGGGTTTAAATGCTTTAACCTTTAGATGCAACTAGTTCCTTATCTCTGATTGACATGTGTTCTTTAGCATTATTGGCTTCTAACAGTTTTTTTACAAGCACTTTATATTTGTCCCTAAAATTTATATATATTTTCTTGATGCATAGCTCCTTCTTTGATGCAAATTCTATTTTCAAGTTGGAGCTAGACATAAAGGAAAGCACTGAGAAGAGGAAGCAAACCACTAGCTGTTCTTCTAACTGATGTTTGTCCTCCTTTCTGACTAGTAGACTCTGTGTCTATTTACCATAATCTTTTTCCTGTTACAAATTACATTTGATGCCAATAAGACACCAAACTACAAAGATTAAACACATTGTGGTTTATTTTTTCCATAAAGAACCCCAGTAGCAGGCAGTTGATGGTTGACTTGGTATCTCTTCTGCAGTCATCTAAGACCAAGACTTCTTTCTGCTCTGTCATCCATGAGTCATCTCCACCTGCACATTTGCAAAATGGTTGCTGTAGCTCCATCTGTAATAGTTTCCACCAAAAAAAAGAGAGAGAGAGAGAGAGAGAGAGAGAGAGAGAGAGAGAGAGAGAGAGAGAGGAAGAGAAAAAAAGAAGGCCCAGTACAGAATGGCATGGCTTTCCCGCCCCCCATTTTATTGAGGGACTTTTCCCAACAGAACCACTAAACAGTTTAGATATATCTCAATGGACAGGATTTAACATTTGGGAAGTACCAGCCTGCAAAAGAAACTTGAAAAATGGAATCTTTTTTTTCATGGCATATTACCACGCTGAATAAAACTAGGAAATCTTTCACTACAAAAAATATATGGAGGTAAAAATAGTATAGACAACTCCCAGTCCCTGATATACCCCTGGAACATTTAACCATTAATCTGAAATCATAATTATTTAAACGGAACATGATTTGAGAGAGGACTGTGACTATTCTCTAGTATTAGGAATGAAGTCATTTACTTGTTAACATTTAGCTTGCACTACATATGTGCTAGCAACCTTACAGGTAGCATCTTATTTCATGTCTAACTACTTACTGCCTCTAGTTTTGGTTAAGACAGTAAACATTAAGCCTCTGTCTCCTCACAAGAGCCTGGGGATGGTACATACGGCATATCTGTCAGTCTTGGAGCTAACTAAGTACGGACTGAGTACTTTCATATATACTATGCCATAAATGGTGTTTGATGCGTGGAGGTTCATAATTAAAATCTTGGATTAGTGAATGAAAGTTCTCCCTATTGGCATGGTGTGAAGCATGGTTGACATCAGAGGCGGGGCTCTGAATTGCACGCATTGCTTTATTTTTTGCTAAAATACCTTGATTTGCTTTTTCATCATTTTCCATATTTCTAAGTAATATTTTTCTGCCAAATAGTTTCTTTGAAAACCTCCTGGAATTAGAGTATTTTTTTATTGCAAGGAACAGAAAGTGACTTCAAATAAGCTTAAAAGAGAAAAATACATCACAGGGTTACTGAGGTTTGTCAAGGACCTCAAAAACAACTAGAAACTACTCTAGCAGAGTCAGCATTTTGCCATCCACATGTTTGTTCCTCTCTCTGTATTATATATTCCCCTCTGCAGTTTTTTTTTTCTTATGCTTTGTTGTTCCCAAATAGGAAGCAACATATTTTCAGCACTCAAACTTTGGATGCTATATTTTCAGCAAATAAAAACAGTGTCTTGTGGTAACACTTTAGACATTCTCAGAGAACTCTGAGTGGCTGACATGGTGTGAGGTGCCTGCCTTTGGTGACTACACACAGAGGAAGGGGATGGTGAGGGTGAGTTTCCTGTGTCAACTTGGCTAGACCATAATTCTCAGTTATTCAATCAAGTGCTAATTCAAGTATTGGTGTTGTTGTGAAGGTATTTTGTAGATGTGGTTAAAGTTTGTAATCAGTTGACTTTAAGGAAAGCAGTTATCTCAGATAAGCTTCTGGGCTGCAGTTTGTGGATTCGCAGGCCACTGATGAGTCCCCTCCTGGCCTACTCCAGAAACCCTGTTTTCTTCCAGACCTATAACTAGAATCAAATGCTAGCAGTGAGATACAAACCATAACCCAAGGGGCTGTGCACTACACACCAACAGATTTTTTTTTTTCTGATTTTTACTGGCAGAAATCTGGAAAATTTGTGTGGGAATAGAACTTGAGGATATATAATCATGGTGAAAGGAACATAAATTTTGATCAGGTTGAATTTTCTGATAAGCAGAGATTCTGGATTTAGTGTTTTGGTTCCAGGGATTAGAAATGACTAACCGTTTACTAGCTTTAGGCTTGAGACGAAGGTATCTGTAGCGGCGCACTAAAGCAAGGACTGAGGGCTACGGCCCCACGTCCCGTGCCGGCTGGGGGTGGGGCGGAAGCCGATGCCTGAGGCTGTGCTATGAACACTACTGTGCACACTACATGACAGGAGCAGGTTTCCTTTGGAGCTGGGCAGACGGGTAAAGGAGGGGGCCTGGAGCCCGTGGTGGTTTTTTCAGCCTTTTAATTATCTTTTGTGGTGAGACCGCCGGGTACAGGACAGGTAGGCGGCCGAGGGCCCGGAGGCTGGTGGGCCTCCCAGCCCCTGGGGAATCCTCGCTCTTTCTGGGCTCTCGGCATTCGCTTGTGTGCTCTCTCTGCTGCTGCTGCTGCTGCCCCCCCACATCCGTCCACTTCACACCCCCTTATACGCTCAGTCTCTCCAGGTCCAGGTGTGCCCGCTCATGCACACCCACACGTACTTCAGGTGCCCGCCATCAAGCATGCGTGTAGGACCTCAGGGGTCTATCATTGATGGGAGGGTGGGAAATCCTGATCATTTTTTCATTTACCGTATAGTATCCTACTCCAAAACTTCCTCGGCATATTATACAGGAAAGTACCAAAGGCTTAAGGAGACTTGAAGGTTATGGTGAACTTATGTAAGAATTGCTCAGCAACTCTGATAGTCCAGAGGATTCACCTTTCACTAAAACTGAAATTTGTGAGCGGTACCTCAAAATCCTTGAAAATCCTGGATCATTGTTCTCTGTAGATTGTAAGTTGCAGTGAGAACTGCTACCATCTTAACTAGGTTTCCAAAATGCAGTGGGGATAATGAGATCCCAGAATAGCACAGTCCAAATGGTGGCATTTAATAGGAAAGGCAAGGGGGCATGGGTAAGTTAATGGATAGCTGAGTTAAAGCACTTAGAATACTCTGATTTACTGAGAGGTATGGGGATAGTTACTTGGATATAGTGAACTTAACTAGAAGGGAATTCTGGACCTCTCTGGTGGCGCAGGGTTTAAAGTCTCAGCTCTCAAGCTATCACTAGCCACTGCAGCATGAGTTCAACCTCTGTCCAGGGAGCTGACCCACATGGCACAGCAGACCTCTCCTTTCTTGCCTGATGCTCCCCTGAGCAATGTATTTCAGTAGATCCACCTTTACTGCTCCCTAATCTTTCTCTGGTGAGTCCTCTCACCCCCTCACACACACACCTCTGGTTTACAACCCAGTTCTTGTATGCATAAATAAACAGAAGGGAATTCTTTTTAAATTCTGTTTGTTCTATATAAGCAGTCAAGTTCTAGGTCAAGTATATGAAGTTTAACTTGAACTACTGAAACACTTAGGCAAAGTTTTAGCTCATATACATCTCATAGTTATTCAAGTCGGTTACTAAATATTCTTTGATTATCTCCCTAGTTTCAGAATGCATGATTGCATCAAACACACTTAGCAACTGGTATAATTTCCAAGTTGGTCTGCTAAACTGTAAAGTGAGGGTTATTGTAGTGGGAAAGACCAGATGGAGTCCTCTAGAACTGCTTTCACACAGGAAACTCATAAGCCAAAAACAATATTGCATTCTGGAGAGATTGCCACCCTCAAGTACTTGAAGGATAGACTGTGGTGATCCCCAGCTTTCCCCATTCAACTGGCCTATTTGACTTGTGCGGAAAATAGTTGTTAGAGAATAACATTAACTTACAAAACACTCAAGTAGGTGGTGAATCCAGTTGTAGCTGATGATTCATTGCTTGAGAAAATTAGCACATCCTTAAGACTGGCATACAGTAATAATCTGATAAGTAATCTTTTCTGGATACCTTTTAGGAAGGAACATCAGAAGTTTGCTTTCAGCTGGCAAAGCATGTGCTTTTCTAATCTCCAGCCCTGAGTTTTAACTGATTCCAGTTACTTGATTGCATTTCTCTTCTACAAAACATGTGCTAGTCCATTATATTGACATTATCCCGATAGGACCTGATGGGAAGGAAGTAGCAATTATACTTGTTGTGTTAGGTCAAATGGTAGGAAATAAATTCAAAAATATACACTGTGCAATATTACTCAGGGATCAAAAATGATAAACTCATGCCATTTGGGTAACATGGATGGAACTTGAAAGGATAATGCTAAGTGACACGAGTCAGAAAGAGAAAGATAAATGGTGTCACTGTATTTGGAAGCTAAAGTAACTAAATTAATAGTTACCTAAAGCCAAGCTGAAAAACTAACCCTTAACAGTTGACTACAGAGCTGAAGCTCCAAGGGAGATAGGGAAAATAACAAAGAGGAAAAGAAGCACAATGGTCTCTGCTGGTAGAATATGGGTGAGTTGATGGTGGGTCCACTATAGTGGTGATACCTAATGGGGTACCCCGATATTACCTCAGTTAATAACAAAATAACAATTAAAAAAATCAAATTTCTTGGAACACTAAGACAAAATAAATTAAAAAAATAAAAATCAGTTGAATAGAAATACCTATTTTGTGAATACAAGTCAGCCTCTTTACCTACCCACATCATTGCTCAATGGGTTCATTAAAACATTGAACATGATGGGAGGGATGGAGGTTGTAGGTAGGTTTAGCAACATGGAATTCTGTTGGTCAGTGCCAGTGCTGACCATGTTTGCATCATCCTGAAATGATGAATAGCCTCTGAAGACTCAGTTATAGTACTAGATAAGGACACTAATTTATCAGGCTGAGGCAGTGCCCCACATTTAAATTACCATCCATTATATTTCAATTTATTCAATAGCCAGCATTTACCAACCTAGGATTTAAGAAATGGCATTGGGTGGGAACCTCACTATTATGTGAGCTCATTTACTAGCAAAACTTTTATGCCTCATTCCTATGACCTTAATTTGGAGGTTGAGTCCTTGACTACAAAGGGAAGAGGTCCACAAGGGATACAATAATTCCTTCAAATTTAAAGCAGGTACAGCCACCTGCCTATATTGAATACTGTATGCCCTAAATTGACCTAAATCGGTGAGGGTTACTATATTGTCTGGTTTGATTGATCCTGATTGTCAAGGGGAAATTGGGTTGTTACTAAACAGTGGAAGTGAGGAAAAGTCCATCTGGAATATAGAATTTTTCTTAGGGTGTACTTCTTAATGCTATTACAATCTGTGACTTGTCAATGGAAAATGATAAACCCCAATTTCAGCAGGACTGCTAATGGCCCAGATACTTGAGGAATGAAATTTGGGGTATTCCACCAAAGAATCATGACCAGCTGAGGTACTTCTTGAAGGCAAAGATCATATGGCTCTTTAGAGGAAAAAATAGTAGTTTAGAAATGGATGGAATTAGAGGGGATCATACTCAGTGAAATAAGCCAGAAAGAAAGAGAAAAATATCGAATGGTTTCACTTAGGACTATAGGGAGGCCGGGTGGGAGAGAGACAATCAGGGGGGGGGGGGGGGGGGGGGGGGGGGGGGGGGGGGGGGGGGGGGGGGGGGGGGGGGGGGGGGGGGGAGGGAGGCGGAGGGAGGGAAGGAAAAGGGCACAAAATGGAATAGAAAAGAACACAAGGGACCATGGAGATGGATCACAGGTGAATTGGTGGTGGGCTACCCAAGGGGAATACAAAATGTAAAAGACGTAAATAACAATAAAAATCTATATTTATAAAACAAAACAAAACCAGATACGATGTGACTAGTTGCAGACATGAAAACTATATTATGTGTTTGTCTCTTTTTCATCGTGAATATGTGTATACGCACGTACACAATGGGTGTTTGTTGTTTTCCATCTCTTTTCCTCGTCTAAGGTGAGAAGGAGTAACAGTAGGATTCGCTCACTGTCTTTAATTTAAAGGGGTGTCCGAGGAGAAGTGTGAGCATCACCTCAAGGCATTGCATCCTCATCTGGGTTAGCCTGATTTATTCAATAGAGTTGCATCATGTTTTGTGGGCGTATGACTTTGTTATTGTCTTTATTTAAGAATTAAGTTTGTGTTAAGGAGTTTTGGGTGGGTGCCGCCTTGACAAGGGGTAGGCTGTAATTGTCAGTTTATGTTTTAACGTGCTGGGCCAGTGGTCTTGGTCAATCAAACATGAATGTAGGTGTTCAAAAGAAGTGATTCTGTAGGTGTAATTAAATAGTCAGTTGACTTTAAATAAGTGAAATTATCCTCATTAATCTATGCAAGCCTGGTTCAATCGGTTGGAAATCCTCAAGGGCAGAACTGAAGTTTTACTGCAGAAGAAATTCCAATTGTGAACAGTAACTTCGACTTTGCCTGAAAGTTCCAACTTGTCTTTTCTTTGGCAGGCCCTGTCTGGGACTTTTCTTGCCAACTCCCACAGATGTATTAGGAAATTTCTTCCAATAAATCTCATTAAGGTATGTTTCTTATTGGTCTGCTTCTTTGGTTGTAATTTGGCCAAAACAGAGAGTTACATTTTACATAATAAATGCAGAAATGGGAACCAACAAAGATTGCAGGGAGAAATTTGAGAAGTTGTGTAAGTGAAAAGTAGAGGGGGTGTGATTTTGAGTAAAAGGAAGGTGGAAAGATGAACTTAGTGAATGGTCTCGGTTTCATCATGAATTCTCTGCTGACCTGGCATTAAATAATTAAGATGTTTATCTTAGTTACATTTTGCATATTATCTTTTTATTGTATTTGCATATATGTATACATTTTTTTCTTATGATTCCCATCTTTTTGAACTGTGAAGTCAAGATAATGCTCAAAGTCAAATCATTTTTTGATTACTCCATTCCATAATCTCAGATTTCTGAGTTTTTCACCTGAGCAGTCAAAATGCAAGTCTGTAGGGACATATGATCATTTTAAAAAAATTAAATTGGGATAATATGTCATTTTAAATCTGCATCTTTGAGTCTGGACATTCCGATATAAATTCTAACCATTCATTTATTTTTTTCTAACCCTCTTACTCTTCATTTATGCCCGTTCCTTTACCTTTTGCTGAAGCAAAATTGCTGCTGAGTTATCCAATAACTTTTCTCAGCAATCACACGTCTTTAAAAAAAAAAAAAAAAAAAAAGAGCCCATGCCAGCTCAGGGCAAAATGAGCAGAGGTTGCCTATGTTTTCAGAAGCTCTATTACATGAGGAAGAGAGAAGAAAATTAGACTTAAAGAAAATTAAAGCACTAGCAAAATAGGGTCTATGGCAAGAATATTTCTGCTGAATGTCAATGTATATTTCTGAAATAAAAAAAATAAATTTGCTATAATGCTGATAAATCTCTTCCTTACAATTAAATATTAATAACACAAGTAGAATATACTATTTTAAGTCTATGTCTTCAGAAAGATGAGTGCAGGGAAAGAATGAGGTAAGAGAGGAGAAAGACAACAGGAAGGAGAGAGTAAGATAGGCAGGAAAGAGGAAGCCTTAAATTCTTTCCTTGTATCAGTTCCTATTTTAAAAATTAATAGAGAAAAAAAAATAGTGATATCCAGTCTGTGGCAACTTAATGCATAATTCAGTCTGTCCCACTTTTTGATTCACAGGAATCATTTTGAATGTTATCTGGTCAAACAGCAATCTTACTTTTTGGAAAGCTAATTTCAAATAGACTAGGATGCCTTTGCAGTCTGTCAACAATAATAGCAGATAACAAAGAGAGTGAAGGGTGGGGTAAGGGAGTGAGGGAAGACAAAGAAATGAAGGAAGTTAATTTATACAGTCTAGGTATTTAGGCCAACCATTTTCTCTCCTTATACATTTCACCAACTTTGATCAACTTTTGCCACCTGTATTCTGAATTTTTCATGTTTAGCCCTGATTTAAGTAATGACTTTTAAAAGATTCATGTAAAGCATTTTGAAGTTTATATTTAGATCCAAGGTAAAGTTTATACTTTGTTTTTCTTAGAAAATGAACTGAAAGAAATATTGAAGAATTTGTTAGATACCTACCCATTAATCTGTTACTATAGCCTTATTTCTAAAACCTAACTTTCCATAAAATAGGAACCAAGGAACATTTAGTAAATTGCAATGTGTTAAAGCAGAAGAGTAGTATGCCCTTAATACAATGATTATCATAAATATTCTGTAGGAAAATGTTTATGGTAAATTAAATGACAAAGTCAGAAGAAAAATATTGACCTTAGTTTTAAAGGTTTTTTTTTTATTATTATTTTTTCTGTAGAAGAACTGGGGTGTAGGCTAGAGGTGGGGGATGAAAGGATTCATGAGAGATAGAGTAGGGAGCAGAACAAGTGGATCCACTGAAATACACTGCTAAGAAGAGCAGAAGGAGAGACAGGAGAGGTCTGCTGTGCCATATGTGGGTTAGATCCCTGGCTGGGAATAGAACTGAGGTTATAGAAGTGAGTCTTAACCCTTAGGCAACCAGCGAGGTCTTTGTCTTGGTTTTAATTATTAAAAATGTTCTGTGCATGTGGGAATCAGTATAAGGGCCATGAAGAACCTAAAGGGATTGTTATATGTTAGTAGTTTAGTAGTGGCTAATAGTTCAAAAAATAAATTTTATTCATTAAATGAAAATATAAAGGAAGCATTAACCTGTGAGTTTCTACAAAATTTCTTTTATGGGACATAATTTGTGTTTTTTTTGTGTTATTTAGTTAACCAAGTCTCTCTCTACTATGCCTTTACTTCCATCTTATTTTCACTTTTTCACCCTTTGATTTATTTATCAGTTGTCAATGTTTTGATTGTTTTGATATACATATTCTCAGACTCTAATACATTATGTAACTCAGCTCTCATTTTATAACATTTATTTCCATGCAAAGGACATTGTTGGAAAGGAAAAACAGCTGAAAGAAAGAAGAGAGATGCAATAGTGCAGACTCTTAAAACTACAAAATTTAAGATTGACAGAGTCCATTCCAAAATATTTTTGGTCCAGTAGGATAAGGTAGAAACAAATAATGATGTCATAGACTTACGGTGATGAAGACAGGAGAAAAATTAGGATCCACACACATGAACACATACATAAATGCATGTGCATGTGCACAAACACACATATTCACAGATACCGAGGGAACATAATTTGAGTTTGGGGTTCATAAAAGGTATCTATAAATATCTGATAGTTAAGATAATTTAAAAGATATACTAGCAATTATCCCAGGTGGAAGAAAGTTAAAGGCTAAAGAATACTTCTATAGCAGCAGTCATAAAGGAAATGTTGATAAAATGAGGTCCCTTGTAACTTAGCTAGTATGAGAAATACACTGTGATTTTGTTAGGACAGAGAGGTAGGGGCAGTGTATGTTCTAAGATGGGGTCTGGTATTTAAGTGTGATTTCATATGCTATGGTAAGAAGTTAGGTTATTTCAGGTCATTCTACTTCCCTTTTATAGGATATTTCCAACTGACAAACTGCTATCAAAGTTTGGATTTATTTTCTCTCTGGTGTTTATAGAAGCCAATTTTTCTGTAACAAGGAGAATCTGTCTCATTTTTTCACAAGTGACTTCTTATGGATGTCTCCTCAAGAGAGTCTTCAGGGGCAGAAAGACAATCGCATGCATCTGACTTCATTCCCTTTATCATTCTGACCCAGGCAGCCTTCGTGAGAGGGGCATTCCTAAATGCAGTAGTCCTCCCTAGAAAGCCTAAGGAACCCTCAACATGGAGTTAAAGAAAGAACTGAGATAAAAGTTCTAGTTAATCTTGACTGCCCTCTAGAAGGCACCTCAGACCTTACAATGATGTGTGATGACAGGGAGGCCTTCTCCATAGCAGAATTGATCCTCCTGCCTATAATTTAATTCTCATATAGATCTCCTCATCTTTTTGTCTGATGGCTTCCCTCCGTCCTCAAAGCACAAGCTATCTTTTGTACTTTCCTCTGCCTGTTCCCGATGTCTTCAAATAAGAGAAGGGCTCTAGTCCATGAGTAAGATCCAGTAAAACTTCCTTTTTCTCTTGTTTTCTTGATTCTCAACAAGCCATGGCCTGTTTCTCTTACTACATTTCATCCTTAAAAGTATAACCATGAAAATTAGCACGTCCCCTTTAAGAAAATTCATAAATTATTGGGAGTGTCCTCAATGCTTCCTAGTCCCTTTCCTCCCCTCCCAACTTTGAAAAATAATTGACAAATAAAATTTAAGGTATACAACATGATCTGATTCACTCACACACCCTGTGAAAGGGTTTCTCCCATTGAATTAACACGTCCATCACCTCACATTTAGCGACATTTAAGTTGTGTTCTTCCAGTACACTTCAGTTGTGCAATAGTGTTATCAGCTATAGTCACCATGTTATATATTGGATCCTCAGATCTTATTTATCTCCTTTTAAAATGTATTTGCTGTCATTTATATTTGGAAAATTATGTTAATTGCTGCCACTTCGGTGTCTAGAGACCTGACAAATAATTGAAGACATTCAATGGCTTTTTTGTTCTGGTGCCTCACTATGTATAGAAACTTTATTAGTAAGGAAGCGCAGCAATTATTATTCTGCTTGTTTCTTGACAGTGTGGGGTGCATTGATGATATGTGGATACTAAGGGAAATAATAGTAATTTGTTTTCATTGGGTGGTAAACTGACTTAGAGTGACCTGATAGTGTGGTGGGGTTGATGCTAGACTGGTGGAGATTGGAAGGTGATGAAAGATGGGCAGTGGAAATAGGAAATGTAGCCTGAATATATTACATACTGACTATGACGAAGAGAGAACTGGAATGGTTGTTGGAGTATAAAATCTTAATCCTAGGAGGAATTTTTAATTTTAAGTTAGAAGTCACCAAATTATATATAAGTGAAGAAAAAAACTCAGGAAAAGGTTATGGCATAGAATAGATTAGCAATATACCAATGGAACTGGAAATAAAGGGCAGAATTCAGGGCACAAAGGAAGGATTACCTTGATTGGAGGAAGGATACAATATTGGCCAAAACACGTATGAAACTTAAGATGGCAGGTGCTGCAGAAGGAGATTTGGATAATAGATGCAGGAACTGGCCAAAAAAAAAAAAAAAGTTGTTTCACAAACTTATTTTTAGTGAAATGGGATGTGAATTTCAAATGGTCCTAATAGAGAAAACTGCAAAAATATATTGCAGATATTATTCAAAAGTGTCTGTTAAAATACAGAATAGCAGACTGCATGGGCTGAATGAATTGGAAGGCAGATGAGACAAAGTGAAACATTTTTTGAAAGATTTATTTATTTATGCATTTAAGAGCTGGGGTATAGGCCTAAGTGTGGGGTGCGGGGGAGGTGGTGGTGAGAGGATTCACCAGAGACAGAGTGGGGAGCAGAACAGGCAGATTGACTGAAGTACACTGCTGAGGGGAGCAGTGAGTGAGACAGGAGAGGTCTGCTGCGCCATGTGGGTCAGCTCCCTGGCCTGGGATCGAACTCGTGCTGCAGTAGCTTTGTAGTGCTACTCAACCCTTTGTAACACCAGAAGGTGCTCACACTTTTTGTAGTTAGGTGAATGATAATGAAATCTCTGTGGACCTCTGTCACTGAGCCTCAGTGTGCATGTGTTTTCTATTTTTGTGTATACGGCCTCCTAACTAAAAATATTCCTTTAAAGACAACTTTATTCTGTATTTTGAGAAAAATCATTAAATATTTCTCCTGCTTTGGCGGCCTTCTTAAATAGAGAAATATTGACTATTGGTGATCTATTGGTGCTATTTTTCTTAAATAACTTTAGGCAGTGGGGAAATGGAAGTCCTCCATCCCTTCCCTGGAACAGACTTTGCAGCTTTAACTTTAGCAGAAGGGAGGGAACAGCAGCTGCAGCCCGTGGGCTGTAACCATTTTTTAATGTCACGATCTGGAAGTTCAGAAGGGTCATCGAGAATGGTTCTCAGGCTAATCTTAAGAAATGGCTTGAGGATGTATAAAAATCGACCCAGTGGCTGATATATCCTCTCTGCCAGAGGATTTTGGGACTGAATGGAGAAGTTAGATGAGTATTTTCAGAATGTTCATTGCAAGTGATTTCAGTAGAGAAAGGAGGGGATCAGTGGTAGTCTCTGATTCATGTAGTAGTCTTCTCTGAATATATAAATGTCCATCCAAACAATAGTGAGATAATACCAGTAGGTATTAAAAAAAAACAAAAAAACATTGTCTGGAATGTTATCAGTCTTCTTGCACATTTTTCTCATGAGAGTCATTTGTATGATTACATATTCTGACTTATTTTTGGTCTCAGTCCATTTATTCTCTATATCCCCTGCAGTATTATGAGATTTATTGTTGAAGGTAAATGTATTTGTTTATTTTCAGGTGAGGTAATTGTTAAAAATATTTCAATTGTTGAGCATGTATTAAATATATTAAAAACTCAAATGTAAAAATGCCTTGATATGACTTGAAACTAAAAAAATTGTTGTAGTTGATTTTAATTATACAATCATAGAGTAAGAACAGTGAACCTTATCACAGTGTAAAGGTGATGTCTATATGTTTTGTCAAAAGACTAAGTGTTACCTATTTGGCTATAATGGGATATTGGGGCATGGGGCTTGGGAGTGTGATCTAAACTTTTCTTTTGTGGCTTTGCTAACAATTTAAACTACTTTGGAAAATTTAATTTTTTTCAAAAGGATTTCTTCTCAGGTATTTCCAATCAAAGACATTGAAAAGTATGGTTTGAGTGGAAAAGATGCAAGAGAAATAGGAAGAATCAAGATGTGTCTGAAGTCACTGTTCACTAAAACAGGGAAAGAAATTTGTGTGATAGGAACTCAGAGAAAAATTAGGGTTCAAAGGTCAGGTTTTGGATTTAGTCAGTTTGAGACACCCTGAGGATGTCTTGGTGAAGACAATCTGAGTTATTAGGTGAATAGGTCTGAGATGTAGGAGAGACATCAACTAGAGATATAGATCTGGAGTCACTTGTAATACATGGAATGAAGGGTGGATGATTTGAGGCTGTACACTATATTGCAGGTATTTCACGCATCTCATTTAAACATCAAAACCACCCCATACAATTTCATATATGAGGAAGCTATGGTTCCAAAACCTTAATAAAGAGAACTCTGTTGGACATAAGAAAATAAACTTAATGGTAGAATCATTATTAAGATGTGGTTGGCTCTCATGGCAACCAAGGACAGAGATTAGAGAGGGAAAATCCATTTTACTTCGAATTTCACTTTTGCAAGGCTGACTGCTGAGGAATAAGCTGGTTGGAAAGTGTAAGGTCAGAAATAAAGAGTTCAAATGCAGCCCTTTTCCTTTTTGCTCCCCTCTGCAAGTTAGTCAAGGCCTGTTCTACTGTTAAACTTGATTTTGAGTTAATCAAAATGAAATGATCATGCAGAAAAGCTATCCTATGGTTTTTTGTCAATTCTGATAGTTTCATGTGAAGAAAATAAAACTTGGAGTTTAGCAACTGACTAAAAGCTCAATTACATGGATGGACTTTAATGAACATTAGTCTCAGTTGAAGTTCTAATGTTTTTATGCCAATATCTTTTTTAAAGATTTGTTTATTCGTACAAGCTGGGGTGCAGGCCAGAGGCGTGGGGCAGTGAGAGGGCTCACCAGAGAGAGTGGGGACCGAAATACACTGCTGAGGGGAGCAGCAGGTCTGCTGCACCATGTGGGACTCTCCTGGTGGGGCAATGAATTTTCTTTGGAACTTTCTTTTAATCTGAAAACCTAGGAAATACAGTGAAAAGAATTCTGAGGTACTAGTCATTAAAATCTGGATCTTTGCTTCAGCTGTTTCCCGTTTTGTTGTGTAACCCAGCACAAGTGGGCTCAGCCTTGAGTTTCTCCATCAAATGAGATCTGGACTAAACTAAATACTTAATTAGTCCAGATCTCAACTAAATAATGTGTGTGGAAATCGTGTTAAAATACAGCTTTGATATACTACAGCTGAGGTAGGGGTCTGACACTCTGCCTTTCTTTGCTAAATGAAGCCCCTGTTAATGGTGTAGAAGTGAGCTTTCATTAGATCACTCCTTAAGGTGCCAGGAGGCTGTAGGCTTGTATGGTTGTCAAGTAAAGGTAAGTTTTAGGGCCTCCCTGGTGGCGCAACGGGTTAAGCACAGCGCTGTGGAGCGCTTGGCAGCTGAGGGCGCAAGTTCGATGCCCAGCTGGGGAGGCCCCTGGGGAGATTCCCACATGGCGTGGCAGATCTCTGCTGCCGTGCCTACTAATCCATTGCTCCCCTCGGTGGGCGCGGCAGGAGTCTGCCGTGCCCACTGCTCCCCTCAGCACTACTCTGCTGAACCCTCTCACTGGCCCCACACTCTGGCCTTCACCCCAGCATTGTATGCAAAAATAAAATCTTTAAAAGACTGCTCTCTTGGCCTACCCTGGTGGCGCAACAGGTAAGGCTGCAACAGGTTAAGCACAGCATTGTGGAGCTGTCCACGACTGTGGCAGCACGAGTTCGATGCCCAGATTGGGAGCTTACCACATGGCACGGCAGCCCTCTCCTGCCTCACCCACTGCTCCCCTCAGCAGTGTTTCCTTGATCTGCCTGTTCTGCTCCCCCCTGTCTCTGGTGAACCCTCTCACCACCCCACACCTCTGGTATGCAAAAATCTTAGATATTAGGTTAACATTTCGAGCATTTTTAATATTTTGTAAAAAAAATTTTTTTCTAAATGAGTTAGCTCATGAAATACTATGAACCGCATTTTTAACTGAGAGAAAAATCTTAGATTGGAGCAATGATTTTTAACATTTTTATTTAAAGCCAGATGTGCTGAAATGATAACTATCTTGTATTGAAAGTTATTAAAATCATAATGCAAAATGAATATCAAATGTATCTTTTCTAGAAGAACAAGGGTATGGAAAATGTCATTTCAAGCACCTCTATGCAATTTATGTTGCAAATTTTACATAACTTTATGGGAATCTTTCAACTGTTTTCTACAATTATAGCAGAGAAAACATAGTTAATTTGCCCATTATTGCATTAGGTTAAGGATGTGAAAGTAGTGCAACATTTGTTGATTGAAACCTCAGCTCTAAGTTTAACACAAATATATATTTTCTTGGCTCTACAGGTAATTTTTTCTAATTTATCATTTTTCTAGAAAATGCAATAAACTAATTATGTTACCTAGAATCATGAAACGTATTTTAGTGTTCTCCTTACCTATATTGTGTGGTATGGTGTTTATGTCTTGTGCACATGTGACTGAGTAACATACTCTTTACATGGAGGTGAAAATGTTTCAGTGATACTGCAATGAGGCAAAGAAAACATGTTCAAAATGTCTATGGAGTTCAGAGTAAACCTACTTTAATTTACAAAAGTAGTTCTTTAGTTTGGACTTGCATTTATCAACTGAGTTTTTTTTTTTTGATAGTGAAGGACCACCATTATCAAAATTTGAAAATTGTAATTGTCTTGTTCTTCAGATTTTAATGGTTCTGTATCCACCTCTCTACAAAAGACTGATAAAATTATGAGAACCTTTCCCAAACTTCATTGTCTTTTATAATAGCATGGCTTCCTCTTCTGAACATACTTGGTTTTAGGCTTGATCCAAATAATACCTGCACAAGTTGTCAAAATAAAAACAAGTCTCTGTCATTTTTTCCTCACATGTCAAAACTATGCTGTAGATAGATATTAGAAGGGGGTTTCCCTTACAGTATATTAATAACATGAAAGGTAAGTATCTGTACTTAGTCTTCATGTAAAATTTGGACATTGTGAACCAGATGTGTTCTGTGAATTTCAAAACTATTTTGCCTAACAGTATCAATTACAAATAGATAAGAACTTATAATCTGCATCCAGTAAAAATGGAAAGATCAGTATTATTTAACGTTTTACAGGTTATATAAAAATAAACTGAATCTAAGTTTCCTTTTTGTACTTGACAGGTAACTTGATGGTGATAAATGCTTCTAGACTTAATTCACACTGGAAACTGACATCTTTGCATCTGAATTTGCCTCAGTTAGCTAACCATTTCAGAACTATTGCTACATAAAGCTCTTTTTCATACTCTATTACCAAATATGATCGGCATTTCTAGTCACTCACCAAAGAAAATCTGCCCACATATAATCGTGATGCAGTTAATGAAATAATCGGTTTAAAATGTAGTACCCCAGTGGTGTAAAGACTACAAGCAACACAGCTTTTAGGATATTATTTAGGATGTCATTTTCAAAGTGCACTGCTATTTAGAATAAATTGCATGACAAATTTAATGCATTTGGTATTTCTCCTTGACATTAGTACTTTATATACCTTTTGCTGGTACTTCTTGGTATTGAAAAAATCTTTCTCTTAGAGTAGCCATGTGTAATGCTGTGAAAAGAACCTAAGCATTGGATTGAGACAGAGATGACTTAAATATATAATGTCCTCTTTCCTCCATGTATGTCCTATAAGGTAAAAAAAAAAAAATCTACTTACATTATTCCTGTATATCAAGGTGGCAACTTGAGAAATTTTGCAATTAGAAAGACTTTGGCATTACATTTTAAGAACCATCGTAGGAGAAAAACTTAAGATTTAATTCTTCCAGTACTGGTTATATGTCTTCTGTCAGGTCTGACTTAAGTTTATTCAGTATTTAAAACCACACATTCTTAAAAACTTTATTTCAACTAAATTGACTTAATTTAGGTATACTGATTCTGGGATGTTAATCAGGCACATACAAGAAGTATTATCTACCTTTCCCCATAATTTCTGGAAGTGATAGAGTGAGAGATAGATTGAAAGAGGGGGACAGAGTTTGAGAGAGAGAGGGAGAGATTTATAGTGAGTTTGCAAGGTGGATAGAGGAGATTGGGGGGGTGATAGAGTGAGAAAGGGTGATTGAGAGATGATAGACTTCATCACTCTCCCTCAATCCCCTCTATCACTCTCTCTCTCCCTTAAGAGATAGTGAGAAACTGAGGGAGAGTAAGAAAGATTGAGAGCAGGGGGAGCAAGAGAGGGAGGGGGATAGAGTTTGAGAGATGGAGGGGAAGAGATAGCTTGAGAGAGGGAGAGATTGGAGATAGAGTGAGGGGAGAGAGATGGAAATTGAGAGTGAGAAAGGGAGAGAGGGAGAGAAAATAAGAAATGAAGATAGAGTGGGAGAGGTTGAGGAAGGGGTCAAGAGGGAGATATTGTGAAAGGGAGAGAGAGGAAGAGATGCAGGCGGGATAAAGGGAAAGGGAGATTGCTAGAGAGATTGAGAGATAATGGGAGGGAAATAGATGCCATAGAGAGAGGGATAGTGAGATACTGAGAGGGGGACTAGAGTTTGAGAGATTTAGAGAGAGGGAGAGATTGAGGGAGAGTGAGAGATAAAGAGAGGGAGGGGGAGTTAAGGAAAGGAGATAGAGAGACAGAGTGTGATTGGATGAGTGATGGAGAGGTAGGGAGAGCGATTGAGAAAGAGATGGATATTGAAGGAGAATGATAGAGATTAAGAGAGGGAAATATTGTGGGAGAGTGAGTAAGATTGAGAAAGGAAGAGAGGGGGTAGTGAAAGATTGAAGGAGAGTGATAGATCATGGGAGAGAGAGATTGAAAGAGGTTGACAGAGATATAGAGATTGACAGTGGGAGGGAAATATATAGAAGGTGATAGAGAAAAATGAGAGAGATGAGAGATTTAGGGAGGGAGAGATTGAGGAAGGTGAGTGAAAAAAGATACAAAGAAGGGGAGAGAGTGAACGAATTTGAGATAGAGATGAGATGAGAGATAGAGGGACAGTGAGTAATTGAAGGAGAGAGATTGAGAAAGGGAAATAGAATTGAGAGGAGCAAGATTGAAGGAGAGGTAGAGAGAGTGATAGATAAAAACTGAGAGAAAGATGAGAGTTAGAAAGAGGGAGAACTTGACATTGAGGGAGTGTAAGAGATTGAGAGGGAGAGAGATCACAAGAGTGAGAGAGTTGGAGAGGAGGAGAGTAGAGAAAGGGAGGTAAAGGGAGAAATGGAGGGAGAGTCAGAGATTGCAGGAGAGAGATGGGGATTGAGGAAGAGTTAGCAAGAGATTGCGGGAGAGTAATAGAGATTTAGAGGAGGGAGATCAAGATATAGGTGAGCTATAGAGAAAGGGAGAGTGATAGAGATTGAGAGAGAAGGTAAGAGGGTAGAATTTGAGAGAGACAGATGAGAGATTTAGTAAGAGGGAGAGACTGAGTGATTGAGAAAGAGGGGGGAGAGAGATGAGAAAGATAGATTGAAAGAGGGAGGGAGGGAAAAGAGATTGAGAGATTAATAAAGGGAGACAGAAGAGGAGATAAACTGATGGAGTGAGATAGAGATTGAGAAATAGATGAAATGGAGAGGGAGAGGAAGGAGAATGAGAGATGGAGAGAGTAATGGGGAGAGAGATTGAGAAAGAGACTGGGAGATAGAGTGAGAGATGGAGAGAGAACTGAGAGCAGGAGCAAGAGACATTGAGAAAGGGAGACAGGTATGTAGATGAAAGAGATTGAGAAAGGGAGAGATTGATGAGATGAGATATAGATTGAAAGATAGATGAGAGAGAATGAGAGGGAGAGGTAGGAGATAGAGAGATGGAGAGTAAGGGAGAGAGATTGAGACAGGGAGGGAGAGATTGAAGGAGAGATAAAGGAAGGAAGGTGAAAGTAAGATTGAGGGAGAGTAAGAGATTAAGAAAGGGAAATAGAGATTGAGAGATAATGAGGGAGAGGTAGGAGAAAGTGAGAGATAGAGAGAGACCTAGGAGCAGGGAGTGAGAGGGACTGAAAAAGGGAGAAAGAGATTGAGAGAGGGAGGGTGGAGAGAGCTTGAGAGAGAGTGAGCTTGAGAGAGAGTGATTAAGAAAAGGAGAGAGAGAACTGAGCAAAGAGCGAGCGAGTGATAGAGATGGAGAGATAGATAGGGAATGAGCAATTGAAAGACAGAGTCATAGCGATTGAGAGTGCTAGAGATGAGTGATTGAGAGAGAGGGAGGAAAGATTGAGAGATTGTGTTAGAGAGCTTGAAAGATAATGAGGGAGAGAGAGATTGAGAGATACTGAGTGATACAGACTGAGATTGAGAGAGAGGAGTGATAGTGATTGAGAGATAGAGATTCAGAGATAGTGAGAGACAGAGTTGGAGGGAGAGCGAGAGATGGAGACTGAGAGGAGTGATAAAGAATGAGAGTGAGAGAGAGGTTGAGAGGGGGGAGAGGTATTGAGAGATGACTGAGATTTAGGAAGAGAAAGATTGAGAAAGATTAAGCAAGAGAGGGAGATTGAGGTTGAGAGATTGAAAGATAGTGAGATTGACAGAGACAGTGTGAAAGGGAGAAATGAGAGACTGAGTGAGATCAGTAGAGAGATGGAGAAACTGATATTGAGATTTTGAGATCAAGGCAGAGAGATTGAAAGACACAGAGAATTTGAGAGTGGGAGATGCAGAGAAATTGAATGAGAGACAAATTGTTCCAGAGATTGAGTTTGAAGACATTGACAGAAATATTGAGAGGGTGACAGATTCATGCAGAGATTGAGAGACTGAGTTAGAGTGATAGAGAGGAAGAGATTGAGAGAGATACAGAGAATGTGTTAGGGTGTGAGAGGAGACGAAGTATTGAGTTAGAGAGAGAGAATGAAGAGAGATTGAGATTGACAGTGAGGTTTAGATATAAATACACAGAGAGAGAGAGAGAGAGATACTGAGTGATAAAGTTTGAGAGTGAGATTCAGAGATAGTGAGTTTGAGAGAGGGAGAGATTATCGCAAGATTGAGAGAAAATGAGGGAGAGATATTGAGAGACAGAGACTTAGATTAAGAGAGATTGAGAGAGGGAGAGATTGAGGAAAAGTGAGATTGAGAGGAGAGAGAGCGATTGAGAGAAAGGTGAGAGCTTGAGAGATTCAGAGATAGGGAAAGAAATGAGGAGAGCAAGATTGAGAGTTTAAGAGCGAGAGAGATTCAGAAAGAGATAGGTTGAGGAAGAGGAGTGACAGATTAAGAATGAGTTAGAGAGGATGAGAGATAGGTTTGAGAGATAAGAGATTGAGAGAGACTGAGTATGATGTTGAGATAGAGATCGAGAGACATAGAGTGAGAGAGATTCATAGGTAGTGGCAGAGATACTGAGGAAGAGATAGATTCAGAGATACTGAGATTGAGAGAGTAAGATCCCAATCAATATTGGGATATTGATTGAGTGAGAGCAAGAGATTGAGAGATAGAAATTGAAAGATAGAGACTGAATGAGTGAGAATGATAGTCTTTTTCTGTATCTTCTCTATTTCTCTTTCTGCCTCAGACAGAGAGTGAGATTGAGAAGTTGAGAGAGATTGAGAAAGTTTGAGTGTGAGAGTGAGAGAGAGGTAGAGAGACTGAATGAGAGGGAGACAGGGAGACAGAGAGCACGAGATGGAGAGATTGAGAGACAGATAAGGAGAAACTGAGTGAGCAAGAGATTGAGATAGACTATGATACAAATATGATACATACCTGGACAATGGCTAAATGTGGACGTTGAAACAGTTCAACAGGAGGGATGGATTATCAGTTATTTTTCTGAATTGTTGGCACCCATCAGAATAAAAGTAGGTAGATTTTTTAAATTATTTATAAAATCTCTCAGAGGATTTAACTTCCACTTTTATTGCATTCCATTTTTAATTCACTGTTAACTATGAGCATCATAAAACTAGTTCAGTCAAGAATTGGTCAGTTCCCGTCTCTCCTAGTTTGGTTCAACTATTAAAAGTAGACACCTGTGCCTCCCTGGTGGCGCAGCGGTTAAGCACTGCACTGTGGAGCTGTCAGCAGCAGTGATGCGAGTTCAACGCCCAGCTGGGGAGAATCCCACATGGTGCAGCGGACCTCTCCTGCCTCGCCCGCTGCTCCCCTCAGCGGTGTATTTCTGCTCTGCCTATTCTGCTCCCCACTCTGTCTCTGGTGAAGCCTCTCACCACTCCACACCTCTGGCCTGTACCCCAGCTGTACGTATAAATAAATAAATATTTAAAAAAAAAGTAGACACCTATCTGCCCTATGGTCAAATATTGTTAATATCTTTCCTGGTTACTAAGAAACTAAGTATTATAAAAATACTGTATGCTTTCCATGCATCCTCCAAAATCTTTAAAAATGCTATATAATCTGATTTGATTGAATATATGTAACATAATTACACTCATAGCCAGAAGAATCACAGGATTCAATCTTATCAGACACCTTGATTTTTCAAACACAAAGAATCATCCAGACTATTAAGTAGGCTTTAAAGAGGGAATCTTTATGCAGAAGTTAAAAATGACTTTGATATGCTAGCACAGACCTTTCTTTCAGCTACTTCAAAGTTGCTCTCTTCCATTTCTTCTCCAAAATTTTCAAAGGAATAGCTTCCCTACTCTTTGTCCACTTCTGCATCTCCTATTCACTATTCAACCCACTGCATCTGGCTTCTGTTCTCAGCACTCAGCTAAAAGTGCTATTATTGTGAAGGTCACCAAGGAGTTTCTAATTCCCAAAGCTTATGAACATTATTCCGTTAGATAGAATTAAATACACAGTTTCAATATTGTTTGTCTTTTCACTTTTTATGAGCACATTTATTTCTTCCCATATTCTATATATTTGTTTTACAGAATTCTCGTAGACTAACTTTTCTTATGCACAAACTCACTCATTAATGACCTTGAATTGTTAATTCCTAAATCAGTTAAAGATCGGACTATAAAGACAACCCTGAATCTTCTTTACTTCACCTCTCAATCTAGTTTTATCAAACTGAACACACTCCAAAATAGAATGTTGTGCCTGTGTTTAAAAAGTTTGTGCTTTCTTAGTTTGTACTGCTACTATCCAACTATTTTCTAATCCTTGGAAACTGGCTTATAGTGTTAATCATCTTTCACTTGTAGTTAGTGAATATAACAAATTTCCATTTGTTTCTGCTTTAAAGATCAAGCTTTCCCTCTCCAGAATTAGGAACCAACTATTGTAGAAATAATCTAAGTACCTCTCCTGATTTTGGTTATATCCCCACTGCACACATTCTCCAAAGGGTTAATAAAGTGCTGAAATGCAAAAAGTGATCATGTCATTATAAATATTCAGACATATTTTTATACATTTCCAGTTGTCTGAGAATACAATCATAGTATCATATTTCTGTACACCCACTTTAGCTTTTGTGTAGTTGTTCTTGTACGATGTCCACTGCAATGACAAGTTAAAAAAAAAAAAAAAGGCAAAATCAGAAAGCTGGATACTTACTGAATCCAAGGAATCAGTGACTTTTATCAGGTCCGGCTGATAAAACTTGAAGATATCATCCAGCAATCAGGCTCCATTCACCGATTCCATTGCTGCTTTTACAATTATACAACATTATTACAGCAAACAGCGATTTCTTTGTGATGTTCTTCCTTATGTGTTGATATCGCCAATGGATATTGCTGCTAGAATTTCAGCGTTACTTTTTTAGACCAGAAGGAAGGAGTTATCTGTTTTATTCTAAACCATGATATGTGAAACCCTCCAATAAAATAACATTTGAAGATAATTCTAACAAACACGTTCCCCAAAAAGCATGCTTTCCCCAAAAGCATGTTTGCAGTATTTAAAGTTCCTTAAGAGTAATTCTGAACTGACATGATTTTTCAGGAACGAGACACTTTCCATGGCAATCTGCAGTCATTCCATTGTGATGCTTTCTCACTCAAGAGAATTTTATCATCCTAACCTGCCAAAAGTTTTCTCTCTGGGCAAAAATCAATGTTAGATATCCCAACACTGTTGACTTCCTTAAACTAAGGAAGAGCCCCTTGCTTTTTTTTCCAAAGCTAATATTACTTCCATTACCTCCATTCCAAGAAAATGACTTTTCCTATTTTATAGCTATTTTCCACATCAATCAATACCATGCAAAATACAATACAATACACAGTGGTTTTATTTCATATATATGCCAGTCCTTATTAACACATTGCCCTATATAGGGTATCATTGTAAAATGTTATTTACAAAAGTAGTAATTTTTCTGTGATTATTCCCTTAGAAAATTTCCTTCAGTGGAATTACTGAAAGAATAATTCCAGGTTTTTTTTTTTTTAAATAGCAAAGTCAAACTCATTTTCTATAATCTAAGTGTTTATATCAAAGTATATAAATGCTCATTTCTCATACATTTAACAAGACAGTATTTTATTTTAATGGCAAAATGTATCATTTTAATTTCATGAATTCTTTATTAGGACCTCATACTCCTTTCCCACATATATGTGTGTGAAATTCAGAAGATGCCATTGAACGTTTCCAATGAACCCATTATTAATTTCCACTGTTTTAGCACTAAGTTGTGTGCATAAAGTGTATTAAAGTTATTAATAAATTCAATAAATTGTATTTAACTTCCCTAATTTGGTTCCTATAATAACGCATTACAACGACTTCTGATGTTCAAAGGATACCACTCTGCTTTTATGTGCCGAAGGAGTGATTTTTCTCATTGCTCAGCTTAGAGTCAGATGGCCTCCACATTTAAAGTTATGTTCTGTATAAACATGAGGAGATACATTCTAATTCCTTCTACACTTAATTTTATTATGTACTATTATTACTATCTACCTCTGGTATTTTTCCCATTTATCCCCTACCTTCTGACTCCACTCTCCTTAAGGATGAGCACATTGCCTGTTCACTCATACAAAATGACCCCCAACAACCTTCCCGTCAGGCCATTTAGAAATACTCAGACCTTCTAGATTCTATAATCTATTAGCTTATAGCCACTCCCTGTGATGCAAGGGTTTTTTGGTTTTGTTTTAAAGACAGTTGTAGCTCCTATCACATGTCATGGAACCAGTTCCCCAAACATACCAGATGTCAAAAGCACTGTGGAATCCTTCAACTAAATACATCAAAGCCATCAATTCTATGTACTTAAGCCAGATCATAAGAGATTCAAACATAAAGGGAGAATTCTTTCCATGCATAGTAAATTTTTTTAATTCAAGGGTTTTTATACAGGTTCATGATGTCCATGGTCCATCTGCATTTATATGGGAAATTTTGTTTGAACTGCTTAGGTTTCCCCAGCTTTTATAGATGCTGTGTGAGCTCTGTGACTCAAAATTGTTTAACAAGGAAACCAGCCTTCAGTAGGACTTTTACCTTTCAGGTTACAAGATAACAGAAAGCCCTGTAAAGAGGAGAGATTACCTATGCCAGAGGGCTTATAGGAAAATCATAGCTTTGTCATTTTTAAGTCCTGATTCTTACATGCTGTGGTAAGTTAAGATAAAATAATTTGGGTTTTTTCAGTTAAAAATTGCTGAAAGCAAGCTCTTTTTACTACTACTCAGCAATTCTTAATTGTAAGTTTTTATCTTTTTCAAAAACAGTAGGGAAAAAACTTTGACCTTTCTGATGAGGACATTATTGAAAATTCCTATCATCTGATGTTCTTTATTTTTCCCTTGTCTACTTCTCACTGACCTTTACTGAATAATTCCAAATTAGGTTTAAATTTCCTTTGGTCTTTGTGATATTTGCTATTTGAAATACCATTTGCTTTGTGGATCTTTTTTTAAGAGGTTCCTTTATGCACACAGCATTACTATAAATGAAGCACAGAAACTTCATGAGGTCTTTCTTTTCTCTTTATCTTCTTAGCCAACATTTCCTTTCCACATAGTTCCTCATTCTGAAATATTCTGACTTTACAGTAAACAATGAATAACTTGTTTTTACAATGACAAGTAATGATCTAATCATCTTACTAGATGACTCAGATAACGTAACAATGATAAGATCAACTTAAAGAAAAAAATTACATTAAATCCATTTTTGAAGTATTTTCAGTGACGTCAATAAAGATATATTGAACACACAGTAAGCAAGGCCCTGTGCTTGGTGTGTGATGTACAATTTCTGTGTTCAGAAAGTACACAGACTAGGATGTTCATGTATTAGTTATGGCATATAGCCTAGGTGGTTGTCACATGGTGATTTCCACTCAGAGGACAAGGAGATAGGCTGGTAGTCCAGTGAAAACAGGCAGTTGTGTGCTATTCCACCATCAGGGCTCAGGTAACTTGCTTCTCCTCTGCCTCAACTATTGTCATTATCTAGCCAGTGAAACCTAGTTCACCAGCACCATGTTCAAATTTCATACTGAGGAAAGAGAAAAAATTAAAAGGGTAACCAAAGCCTATTTTTTTTTTAAGAGAAAGACCATTCCTTAAAACAATTGGCAAGGACTTTATATCTTACAAAAGGGATGGGAAGTGTTTCTACATAGCCACAAAAAAATAATATTGAAACCATTAATGAAATAAAGGGAAATTATTTTTCCGGAGAAACCGGAGAATTATTAGCAGTCCAAATGAGCTTTCAGAGAAGTAAAATATTCATACAGGTAAAATGCTGAAGAGAAATATAAATGGAGGGATATGAGACATTAGTTTAGGGTGTGGATAGTTGAATATCTCATCCACACTTTTTTAAATTGGGTCTCAATATTTGACTTGAAGAGTTGTGTGTGTGTGTGTGTGTGTGTGTGTGTGTAGATTAAGGAAGGGGCTTTCAAAGAGGGAGTCAGTCTGGTCAAAGGGAACTGAAATCTAATTTAAGGGAAATGTTTGGAGAATGTGAATATCCTAGATGAAGAGAGAATAATCTAGATTGTTAAGTAAATTGTAGTTTTGAGATCTGAACAGAGAGGGTTTATGAAAGAATATATTGATTTAGAGTTTATTCTGTAGAGAATAGGATGATAGCAGATACATGGATGCATAGATTTGCACTTTAGAAGTGCATTTTTGGAGTGATATTCAACAGAGCCATTGAGAAAGCCTCAGCAATATTCATGATGACAGGTAATCAAGACCTGAGATAGTGATAGGTAATCAAGACCTGATATAGTGATTTGATTTGTGCTTTTATTTTTTATGCATTAATACCACATTAAATAAGTTAAAATCTTGCAAATGTCTACACTTATTAACACTTTTAAGTTATCCACACTATGGTTCCCACCTGATTGCAGCTGCTTTGTTTTAAAAACTTCCCCCCTACTGCTCCCCTCAAAAAAAGTGTCCTTGCATACCAAAAAGGAAGATGACCTCTATTTTCCTACAATGAATTTTGTAGGTTACTGTAATTTGACTTAGTGATTTATATTGTTTCCTGCCAGTTTTTCCAATATTATTCATGGCATTTCTGTTAGTTAACAAATACAAAAGATACCGGTTTTTAAACAATTCTAAACAACACAGACCAGTGATCTCCACATGTTATGTTTAATGCAATAAGAAAAATAAGTCATCTATATACTCCTAAACATTGACTCAGTGCCAGCAATTACTCCACAGTAGTGACTTTGCAAGCATTAAATACTATTAGGAAAACAGTAGTAAATCACTAGTTCTGGTGTGCTTTGCTCAGCATCCTTGAAGACAGGATATACTTTCATATTCTGCTACAGCTACTACCATGACTATTACAACTCTGGGGAGATGGGAGAAGTGCGACATTCCTGATAGAAGTTTAAATAATATATTAGCAAAAGTGTATTCCGGTCAGTTTTGCCAATTTCAAGCTGTGTCTTTAAGATCCAGTAACCTATTGGATCATTTTAAACTGCCTCAAAATTGTAGGCGCCCAGAACAGTTTGGGCTGGGACTGGTAGGGGGAATTCGTGCATTGCATGGATCGTCACCTGGGATGGACTCACTACAGCTAAAGATCCATCTCTTGGCTGGCCAGGTCCTGCTATCAGCTAAGTTTTTCAATTCTTGGCATTCTCCAAGAAAACTATTTTGAGAGGCAAAAGAGCAGCCAAACACTGACGAACTAGATCACAAAACTGGCACAGCATCGTTTCTGCCAAAACTCTTGGTCAAAGCAGCTCAGAGCCAAACTTGATCTAAAAAGAGGGGGTATGCAGTGCTGTGCTGCTCAGCTGCCTTCCAGATAGAAGGGTGGCAGCGCCCACAGGCCTGTAGTGGAGAGTTACTTGTACCCAGTGGGTATGGTATGGTGACGCATACAGGATCTGGAGTAAGAGTTTTCCAGTCAGGGAGTAGTAAATGCAAAGGACCTGAGGTGGAAATATGTCTGCTACAAGAGTGAAAAGCTAAAGGAAAAAAGAAGTTGGAGTTCAAAAACTGAGGAGTTAATTAGCAGGAGATGTAGCCAAAGAAATAACTGGGGTAGAGGGCTCTCTCGGACTTGGTTCTCCAGAAGTGCTTGAGTACACAGAGGCATACAGATGATTTAATATGGAAATATTCCCAGAAGAAATGGATTTTTTTTTTAAAGGAAGAGAAAGGAGCAAGTCAAGACTGTGATTTCAAGCAGTGTGCTAGACACATCGATTCTAGAGTACACGTGACCCTTCAGATCTGATCCTAATGTCATCGCTGGGGTAGGGTAGTCCTACCCCAGCACAAGTTACTCCTCAAGTCACAGGCTAATTGAAGGAATGTGAATTCCCAGGGATTTTCAGCTTTCTGAGGCCAAAGCGGTCACAGTTTCTGGGGGCAGTCTTCAAAAGACATTGGCAGCCCTGTTCTATTAGAAGCTCAGAGAAGGGGCAGAGTGGCCATTAGTACTGCTCCAGCGCATCTGGGGTGGGGGGGACACCCAGGATGTACCAGCAGCGCTAACATTAGAATTGTTCTTTATTAGCCTTTTCTTTTACGCTACGCAAGATGAGAAGCCACTGAATAATTTTGGGCTTAAATGATATGATCTGGCCATTGTTTTTAGGGGAGTGGGCTAGAAATATCGAGAGCCCAAGGCAGGTGCAGAGAGAATGTTAGAAAGTGCTGGATCTAAAACCTTTCACTTATTTTGGCGGCTTGGAGCAGAATGGTAATAGCAGAGGTATCAAGAACTATTTGGGTTGGTTAATTTTGAATGTAAAGGAAATAGGACTACTACACAGAATTTTGAAATGTGGGAGGGAAAAAAAAAGTCAAGGAGAACTGTAAGGAACTTGGCCTGAGCAACTGGAAATAATTTATAGACATGAATATGCTATAATAGGAGGACTTTGTTTTTTAGGGTGCAATATCAAGTTCTTAGTTTTTCATATTTTATTTTGGAAAATACCTAGAGGCACTTAAGTGTCTACATTAAGGAAGTCAGTTTAGATAAGGGAGTCAGTTTTTAGATAAGGAAGTCAGTTTTGGGGGATGATATAAAATTTGGATTCATCAGGATATGAAAATATACTGAAGATATGAAACATAATAAAGTTTTACTGAGAGTGCATGTCAGCCAAAAATATTTCAGGATAGACACCTGGAGTACTCGAATATCTACATACAAGAAATGGGAAATTAAAAAGTAGCAGACAGTGAGGCAGGTGCCAAACTAAGGCAGGTGCTTGGAAGCCAAGGGAAGAAAGCGCTTCAAGTGACAGTGATCAATTGAGAGAGAGCTGCTGTGTCGGTGAGTTTACCATTCTGTTTAGCAACTTAGAAATCATTGGTTTGACAACCTAACTGCGAGTTTTTTGTTTTCATTTTTAATTTTATGATGGCAAAATCCTCACAAGTAGGTTTAAGGAGGGACTAAGTCAAAGGTGTATAGATAAATTATATAAAGTTACTAAGGTTTGCTACAGAGTGAATTTTGGATGAATGGATGCAGAAATAGGTTGAGGAAGTCTTATGCTTTTGTTTTGTTTAATATGAGGCTAATGATTGGTTTTCTAAGTATAGATGCAATAGTAAGGGGAAAAAATGATTGAAATGTGGCAGTAATGACTTGAGACAGCAACAAAGACATGAAACTGAATGGTTAACTGAAAGGGTTGGATCTAGAAAGGCATCTGGCAGTTTTCCAATGGCATTATAAGAGAACATAGAGGATAGGCGAGGATGAAAGAAGGGAAAAAATAGTACGGAAATTTTAGACCATCTTCTGTATTCATCTATTCTGTCAGTAAAATAGAATGCAGTGGTACTAGTTGCGTGTAAATATAGACAGGAAAATAACTGGCTTGGGGACCTCCCTGGTGGCCTAACGGTTAAGTCTCAGCACTATCATACTATCACCCTCTCGGCCTTCTTTTGATCTCTGGCTGGGGAGCTGACCCACATGGCGCGGCAGACCTCTCCTGTCTCGCCCACTGCTCCCCTCAGCAGTGTATTTCAGTAGATCTGCCTGTTCTGTTCTTCATTCTGTCTCTGGTGAATCCTCTCACCCCCAGCACCTCTGACCTACACCCCAGTTCTTCTATGCATAATAAATAAATCTTAAAAAAAAAAAAAACAACTGTAGTAAGAAAAAAAATGAAACAGCAATCTTTCAGGTTGAGGGAGTAGATGGATTAGACAAATGTGATTGTGAGTTTAAAATCATCAATCAAGAATTCAAATTGGAAAAGTCAACAATAACCTTTAGTTTCTCTATTTCCAGGCCAGGGTTGTAGTTGGCCAAATGAGTATGAAAAAGAAGAGCTGAATGCAAATTGATTGTATTGGCAATGAAAGGATTACAGTAATTGGTCACGGAATTTAATCAGGTATTAGGTGGGGTGAAAAAGAAGAAATAGGAGTGGTGTGAGATGTTAGGAAGATGAGATTGTAGGTTGTGGTGAGTTAGAAGGACTATTGTAATTAGAGTAATATAGTTAGTGAGTTGGAAAATAAAAGGTTTTAATCTGATAGTGACCTACTTGAATTGAGATTAGTTTGAGATGACAGTTTCTGGTCTGTAAATGATCAAGAGAATAAACCTTAAGTGTCCAAGGCAGAGTGGAGTACACATTAAGAATGTGAGTCCCAAAACAGCAAAAATTATGTCTCTTCCGTAAACTGTTGCATTGCCAATGTCTAAATGATTGTCAGCCACAAACTCAGTGCTAGCAAAATGCATTAAATATTATGAGTGTGAATGATAAAAGATGTGAACAAGCCAACATTAAGTACAGTCAGTAACTTGTTTGCTTCTGTAGCGGAGTCTTAGTTTGGGCTGCTCTAACAAATATCACATAATGAGTGGCCTATAAACAATAGGATTTTTTCTATCAGTTTTAGGGCCTAGAAGACCAAGGTCACGGTACCAGTGTGGTCCCATGAGGGACCTCTGCAGGGTCCCAGACTTGTTTCCTCACATGGTAGAAGGAACCAGAAACTTCTGCGATCTCTTCTATGCATACCAGTCATGAGAAGTCTGCATTCATGAACTATAAACCCCAGAGGCCCCACTTCCTACCAGTATGGCATTTCAGGAGGTCATCGACATTCAGGCTACAGAAAGTGAGAAGCAAAGGACTAAAACTGGCATGTTTCCTCTGGAAAACAAGTACACTGTTGTACTTTTGTTCTGGTTTGAGATACATGTATATTATATATTTTCTGAAACTTTGCTATTGTGAACAGCGCTGCAATGAACATACGGGTGCATGTATCCTTTTGGATTAGTGTTTTTGTATCCTTTGGGTAAATTCCCAAAAGTGGGATTGCTGGGTCGTATGGAAGCTCCATGTTTAGCAGTCTGAGGAATCGCCATACAGCCTTCCATAGTGGTTGGACCAGTTCACATTCCCACCAGCAGTGTAGA
>PVIJ01007215.1:0-84547 GCA_004024925.1 Scalopus aquaticus | reverse complement strand
AAAAAGAAAAATATCGAATGGTTTCACTTATAACAGGACTATAGGGAGGCCGGGTGGGAGAGAGACAAGCAGTGTTGGGGGGGGGGAGGAAGGAGCCGGAGGGAGGGAAGGGAAAGGGCACAAAATGGAATAGAAAAGAACACAAGGGACCATGGAGATGGATCACGGGTGAATTGGTGGTGGGCTACCCAAGGGGAATGCAAAATGTAAAAGACATAAATAACAATAAAAATATATATTAAAAAAAAATAAATAAAAAAAATAAAAAAAATAATCAGAGATTACTATAAACAGCTGTACAGAAACAAGTACAACAACCTAGAGGATATGGACAAATTCCTAGAACTATACAATCACCCAAAACTAGACAAAGAAGATATAGACCACCTAAACAGACCAATCACAAGCAGTGAAATTGAAACAGTAATTAAGAACCTCCCCCAAAACAAAAGCCCAGGACCATATGGTTTCACAAACGAATTCTACCAAACATTCAAAAAACGAAATAGCCCCTATATTACACAAACTCTTTCAAAAAATCGAGAAGGAAGGAGTACTACCAAACACATTCTATGAAGCAAATATTACTCTAATACCAAAACCAGACAAAGACAATACAAAAAAAGAAAACTACAGACCAATCTCCCTAATGAATACTGATACAAACATATTTAACAAAATCTTGGCCAACAGGATCCAATAATGCATCCCAAAGATAATACACCACGACCAAGTGGGATTTATTCCAGGGACACAAGGATGGTTCAACATCCGAAAATCAATCAGTGTAATCCAACACATCAACAAAAAGAAAAATAAAGACCATATGATCATATCAATAGATGCTTAGAAAGCATTTGACAAAGTGCAACATCCATTTATGATAAAAGCCCTTGAAATCCTTGGGATGGAAGGACCATACTCAACATAATAAAAGCCATATACGACAAACCCACAGCCAACATTATCCTCAACGGTGAGAAGCTGAAGGCCTTTCCACTAAGATCAGGAACAAGGCAAGGATGTCCACTCTCACCATTGCTTTTCAATATAATACTGGAAGTCCTCGCCAGAGCAATAAGACAAGAGAAAGACGCTGAAGGAATCCAAATAGGAAAAGAAGAAATTAAACTGTCTCTGTTTGCAGACGATATGATAATATATATACAAAACCCTAAAAACTCTATAGAAAAGCTACTCAAAATTATAGGCCAGTTCAGTAAAGTAGCAGGATACAAAATCAATGCACAAAAATCAGTAGCCTTCTATATGCAAACGCCCAATCTGAAGAAGAAGAAATTAAGAAATCCATCCCCTTCAAAATTGAAACCAAAAAAATCAAATATCTGGGAATAAATCTAACAAAAGACGTAAAAGACTTTTACAAAGAAAACTACAAAACACTGTTGAAAGAAATACAAGAAGAAACAAGAAAATGGAAAGACATCCCCTGCTCATGGATTGGAAGGATTAACATTATCAAAATGGCAATCCTACCAAAAGCAATTTACAGATTCATCGCTATTCCAATAAAAATCTCAATGACATTCTTCAAAGAAGTAGATCAAATACTGATGAATTCATATGGAACCACAAAAAACCCCGCATAGCTAAAGCCCTCCTGACTAAAAAGAAAGAAAATGGAGGAATTTCACTCCCTGATTTCGAACTATGCTACAAAGCCGTAATAACTAAAACAGCATGGTACTGGCACAAAAACAGACACAAAGACCAATGGAATTGAACAGCCGCATATCTATGAACAACTAATCTTTGACAAAGGAGCAAAGAAAATGCAGTGGAACAAGGACAGTCTATTCAATAAATGGTGCTGGGAAAACTGGACAGCCACATGCAAAAAAATGAAGCTAGACTACTAACTACTACCTCACACCCTGCACAAAAAGCAATTCATGGATAAAAGACCTAGACGTAAGACCTGAAACCATAAAATTTATAGAAGAAAATATAGGCAAAACTCTACATGACATACATCTCAGCAAAATCTTGAAAGACACATCCCCCAAAGCGAAGAACGTGAAGGACAAGATAAACAGGTGGGATTACATAAAAATAAAAAGCTTCTGTACAGCAAAACTGACATTAGCCAAACAGACACCCTACCAACTGGGAAAAGATCTTTGCACACAATACATCTGATAAAGGACTGATAACAAAAATTTACAAGGAACTCACACAACTCAACAAAAACAAAGCCAATAACCCAGTCAAAAAATGGGCAGAAGAGCTAAAAAGGCACTTCTCCAAAGAAAAGCAAACGGCCAACAGATACATGAAAAAATGTTCAGCATCACTTATAATGAAGGAAATGCAAATCAAAACCACAATGAGATACCACCTCACACCTGTGAGGATGGCACACATTAAAAATATAGGCAATAACAAATGCTGGAAAGGATATGGAGAAAAAGGAACTCTTCTACACTGCTGGTGGGAATGTGAACTGGTCCAACCACTATGGAAAGCTGTACTGCGATTCCTCAAACTGCTCAATATGGAGCTTCCATACGACCCAGCAATACCACTTTTGGGAATCTACCCAAAGGACACAAAAACACTAATCCAAAAAGATACATGCACCCATATGTTCATTGCGGCACTGTTCACAATAGCAAAGGTATGGAAGCAACCCAGATGTTCAAAAACAGATGACTGGATCAAGAAGATGTGGTACATATACGCAATGGAATACTATGCAGCATTCGAAGAAGATAAACACGTGCAATTTGCAGCGACATGGATGGAATTAGAGGGGATCATACTCAGCGAAACAAGCCAGAAACAAAGAGAAAAATATCGAATGGTTTCACTTATAACAGGACTATAGGGAAACCAAATAGGAGAGAGACACTTGAGGGGGTGGGGAGGATAAGGGCACAGAATGGAGTAGAAAAGGACACAAGGGACCACGGAGATGGATCACGGGTGATTTGGTGGTGGGTTACCCAAGGGGAATACAAAATGTAAAAGATATAAATAACAATAAAAATATATATTTAAAAAAAAATAAAAAAATAAACCAGGGGAGCTCCGTCCACATCCCATCGGTTATGACAAGGCAGAGTTGTGTATAAACTGAATCTTGACCTAGATGCTACGAATAAGCAGTAGAATCCTCTTCGTATGAGAGATTAGAATGTTGAAAGAAATAGACATAAAAAGAAACATGGATGCCAGGAGGAATCAAGAGACCATTTTGTGTTCTGCATAGATCATCCGTGAAGCACCTTCTTGCTATTGTTCCTCTTAGTTTCTCAAGAGTTCCATGTTGAAGCTTTACCAGAAAACTCCCTTTGCTTAGAACAGCTTGCGCAGCTCCTAGTTCTTTAGAACCGAAGGAGTCCAAGAAAACATGTTCCCACCCATAAAGGGAAAGCAAAAGGAAAGTGTCCCTTGGGCCTGGACATGACTTTGCCGCTATGGTGACTACACAGAGACACAAGATGAACCAATGAGGAGACAGCTTTACTTCGTGAAACCTGATCACTTCTCAGGCTCCACCTTAAATCACCCTAAATCGCCATCTTGAATCATATCCTCCGCAACATGCTTTTTTTTCCCTAACCCTCACACTCCACACCGCCTCTCATCAGTCATTTTGTTTTTCCTGGATGATGAAAACCTGCCAGGTGGATCCCTTGCTTTGCTTGATCCCTGGATCACTTGGGCACCTGCTACTCCTGATGGGGCTCGCCTCTGGGACGCCTCTGTCTAAGCGGAGGGCCAAGGAACATTTGTCACAGCATGGCTCATTATCGCTCAACTGAAAGCAGGCCCACGCCCTGAAACATTATGAAAAGTGCCTCTAAGAGTCCAGTTAAGCTCAAAAGCATTTAAGAACTATATACCCAATTTGGTTTTGCAGGAAATTTGTAGTGACCTACTGGTTGCCTTTTCTCCTATGATTGCCCAGCTCATAGCTGAAGACTTATTTTTGTAGTCTCAGTCTGTATGAACAAGGCTGGCTGCCTTCTCTGGGACCAGCCTTGAGAAGGGCAAGGAGTAAGCAAGGGAACTCAAGAAACTCAGCCCTAGGTAAGCCTTGCATTTCCTGTTCTGACCTCACCGACTAGTTCTAGCAACTACACCTGCTTTGCTCTAAGAGCCAGTACCCACCCTGTGCCCCTAATCTAGGAGCAGGTGGGTAAGCGCCAGAATCATTGATTTGCTGTGTGCCATAGGGGAGGTTTGAGAACTCCCTTGTAATTGCTTTTGTCCTTGTGTTGTCCATTTGACTCAGAATAGTTTCATTTGAATCCACTTGTTTTACATATAAAATCCATTTGTACTGAACCAGGACTGGACTAAAGAGCTCATAACCCCTGAATCAGTGCTTTTTACTTTTAAGCAACATTTATTTTCTTCCTTAACATAAACTTATTCTGAATCATGTGGAAACAGCTTGCTGTAAAGATCTAAGTTGTCTGTAATTTCACTATCCTAGGATAATCATTGCTAATATTTAAGAATTTTTAATCTAGGCATATAATGTTTTTGTATTGTTGAAGTGATTCTCTGAGTATTCGTAACCTAAAATTTTGCATCCAGTGAATTTGGAAGTGTTTGTTTGTTTGTTTGTTTACATTGTCACATGCCGATTTTGATCCTCCTATTAAGTTGGTCCCAATACTAAGCTGTCCATTGCACATCATTTCGAAGCAATAAAATAAAAAGGTGGGCAGGAAAAGCCCGCAGGTGTAATAGAGACTGTCTTATATCATTACTCGGAAACAGTAAGGAAAGACCTTTCTGAGTCAGCTTCCTTGGACCTGAGATTATACAGACTAAAGGGAAATCTGTGCACAGCCACATGGAAAACAAAACACTCAATGGCCACACTGTCTGTCTGGGCTCAGGCAGTGTCTAGTTCATTCCTTAACTGTGAAATTGAAATGTCTGGCACAGCAGCCAGTGGAGGGGAAGATCTGTGCTCCCACTCTGTGTGCAGTTAGCGGTGTAGTTCGTGAAACAGTTCAGTCAAGCACCTGCTCGCACTTGGAAAGTGTGTCTGAGAACAGCTGCTACGTTCTGCTTAATAAACTCCACCTATTTGGAAGGCTAACCTAAAAGTTGGGGGACAGAATCAGCCACCTTTGTGGTTTCATTCAAGGGAGCTCAAACCACCCCTCCATCCCAAGCCTCAAAGTCTCCACATTCTTTGTCCCAGAATTCCAACTGTTTGTCATTCTTTTGGATCAAGGTATTCAAGAACTCTGTTATGCAAATGTGTCATTGAAGTAAATCACTGCTCACTTTGAACTACGAGCCTGGATTAAGGTCTAGTGGAAAAAGTTGATCCATAATGGCCTGTCACTTGGCTGTGAGGCCAGGCCCTGGGAGAGGAAGATGGATGGAAGGAAAGAGTGAGTACTGTAGGGAGACTCTGCTCGAAGCACAAAGCTGAGCTGTGGCAGCATCTGGGCACTGGGTACCAGGCGCACTGGGGGAATAAGGAGGAGCATCACAGGGGAGGACTGACCTAAGCACAGCCTTCACCACCGAAGATTCTGAGCAACAAAGTTAGAGGTCATAGACCTGTGAAGGGCCAGCCTGTTTCATGCTTAGGAAAAACAATCTCATAAGTGTTTGTCCTTGAGTATATAACGGTTTCATCTGTGGGTGAAACAGAAAGCTTTCCTTGGGAGTGGCAGTAAGGTTCATCCATGGCCTGGGGCCCAGACCGCTGGGCAGAGGCCCTTCCTGTTGGGAGCGGGAGTTGCATTCCCCTGTTATTTGCCACAGCCTCAGGACCACAGGCTGCCTGCAATGTGCAGACTGCTTAATTCAGCATGAACGTTGCCAACAATTACTGGCCTCAGCTCTTTGACTGGTTTTCATTTAGCAACAATTTCAAAATTTTCCGGGCCACTTCATGTTTTAATGAAGAAAAATTAAGTGACCTTTAGTCAACTTGGCAAAAAAGAAGGTAGGTGACAGCGTCCAGAATAGTAATTAACAGGGCTTACTGTCCCCATTAAAACTCCCGGAGCAGCCATTGGCAGCCCATCCTCATGTGGCTTGAAAGAGAAGAACATTCTGTCCTGAAAAAATGACAGTTATTGGGCCTCCCTGGTGGCACAGTGGTTAAGCACTGTGCTGTAGAGCTGTCGGAGGCTGTGGCTTGAGTTCGGTGCCCGGGCAGGGAGACCCTCACATGGTGCGGCAGACCTCTCCTGCCTCACCCGCTGCTCCCCTCAGCAGTGTGTTTCCATGGACCTGCCTGTTCTGCTCCCCGCTCTGTCTCTGGTGAACCCTCTCGCCACCCCACGCCTCTGGCCTATACCCCAGCTGGTATGCATAAATGAATAAATCTTTAAAAAAAATAAACTGTCAGTGGACTCAGTGCATCTCATCGAATCCCTGACCACACCATAACCTTCCAACCACACACAACTCTGCCCACACCTCCTACCCACCACCACCTAGCAGACAACGGGCACCAGCCTTTGGGAAGAGCAGGGGCATGCAGTCACACGCAGGGATGTGTTCAATGTCCCAGCAGAAAATTAAAAAGAACAACATGATTTTCACAGACTAGAAACCTAGCTGCTGCACTTGTGGGGTCCAAGGCCGTGACTTTGACCCAGATGCAGGTGCACCCAGATCTCTGGTCTGGGGTGATCTGCAGTCACAAGAAAATATTTAATCGTCTTTCAGTTTTTGTTCTGCCAGACCCAATGAGGACTTGATTTCCTGCCCTCTCTCTCCTTTGATACCTAAGATGGACAGAGGATGCACAGATTGGGTTCTGCCCAAGGGCCTGTGGGGGGCTGCCACCAAGGAGGGCACAGCTTTGCCGCATTACACACATCTGCCAGAAAGGGATCTTGGTTCTTGGCATTATTTTGCCACTGTGTGTATCTATTCAGGGCGCTAAGTTCACACCTCCTCAGGTGTATGTCACCACCCCACCCCTACCATCAGAGAACCCATAATCCTTTGCCCTGGACCCTTGGGCTGCTCCCCACTTTGTCCCCTACCTCCCCTCCCCATGTAGTAGCCTCAATTCTGCAGTCATATTTCTGGGGTTTGCTTTCATTTAATTTTGTCAGTTCCTCTGTTTTGCTTCTCTATAGTCTGCACATGAGTGAACCATCATAAACCACAAAAGAGCATAAAGAAGAAAATAGCAGTTACTCAAAACCCGTCTCCCAGAGAAAGCCATGCTTCCATCTCAGGGTACATCCCTCTGACATCTCTCCAGGGAAATGTGCAAATGGTCAGACGTGTTTTATGGAAATGAGAATGCTCTATTAAAGGCACATCCATTTAACTGAATGCAACATGCACAGTTCTAAGAAGAGAGAGGCAGGGAAAAACGACCTCTGTCTTAGAGCTTCCTGTCACAGGGTAAAGAGAGATTCAACAAGAGTTTGAGTGAGAAATTTCTGTTGCAGATGGGAAATTCAGGGGTTATACAGATTGCAAGGAGTTTTATTTAATGTAAGGAGTCAAGGATCACCTTCCAAAGGAAGTGATGTTTTGATAAAATGATACTTATTTTATGCTATAGCATGTCAACATAATTCTACATCATAATTTTCAGTGGAGACATAGTATTTCATCTTATGAGATTAGTGTGTATTATAAATTATTTGTGAGTCCTTGCTGGATTTCATTTAGTCTTTTTCTTTAATCTTTTTTATACAGTTCTGCAGTCAAAGTCCTCTTCTATGTGTTTCTTTGGCCTCACATTTCTTTAGGATAAAGATGGAGAAATGAGATCATTGATGAGAAGTTATACAGATTTTATAGTTATGTTACGTATATGCATTTTACATGTTGTGAGTTGTACATACGCATATATTTACGTATGTTTATACACATAAGAGATATCAATAGAGATATTGTTATACCTCTTATAGAAATGTACCAATTTATAGTTTCACTATCAATTCTTAGGAGTGACAATTCATTCCCCAAATCTTGGAAAACTCAAGACTGTAAATCATTTAATTGTTTTGTAAGTTTGCTCAACAGTAGAGGTGGGGAAACTTGCTTGCGTTGCCGTACCTCACTGTGAGAGTGAATACTGGGTGTGCAGAGCGGGGGGCAGATGCCTAATGAGGCTCAGGTAAGTCAGAGGGTGAGGAAAGAACCTCCCAAGAACTCAGGAGCCATCAGCATTGGTGGGGTCTTTAGGAACGCAGCGGTATGAGGCATGCAGACGCATTCTCTCTATGGCAAAGGACGATCTATTACAGCTAGAGCCCCCATCCCTAAGAAAGGCACAGGGTGTGGTGGTTCTCTGTCAAATTGGAGGGTGGCATAACGCATAATTGGGAATAATGTTTTCATCCACTTACCAGGTAACTCAGAAGGCTCTTAGTTTTGAGTATGACCCAGAGCAAGAAAAACATTTTCATCAGTTTCTCTCGCATGTGACCCAGCACTAGGGCTAGAGGGATCGGCTGTGGCTGGCGTGGTGGACGGAGATTCTGTGTAGAAACTCCAATAATAGGTACGAGGAAATCTTCAGGACAGACTTCTAAAATTTCAAAACATATCATGTCTGCTCCAGACATGATCTGACCCTTAGGTTCCAGTAGATGGAGAGACTAACTATGGGATAACAAGTGAAGATGTGACGAGAACTTTTTGTTATCTTCAGATACATCACCTTGATCAAGAAGGAAGAGCAGGAAACCATTGTGACATGGAAACGGAGCACCCAGGATTAAGCCGGAGAGTCACGAGGTGCAAGGAATTGCACAAACAGATGGGTCTGCCCAAGGAACACACACACTCTTCTTCCTCGACATGGCGTGTGGCACTGGTGACGCCGGTCTCTGCAGCCAGAGAAATGGGATAGGGCATCCCAGGCCTGGCTCACAGGTGAGTTGGCATAATACTGGAAGTGAACTATTGCCACACTGTAATTGTCCTCAATGGAATCTCTTGAAAATATCGATGAGGGAAATTTCCCCAGTGTGGAAAACTGCAAACAAGACACTTGACACTCAATTTGTATGGCAGGAGAAGTGGCCTGAGGTATAGCTATTCCTGGACTGTTGCACTGTGACAGGAGACTATAGTGGTTGGTCCAGTCTGGAAGGAGAAAACTGAAAAGTAGGAGCAAAGAATTCTGGGGGGGGGGGGAGGCAAGCGGTCTTATGGGAGTGGGCACAAGAAGCAATGCTGGGAAGTAATAGGTGCCTCCGATGTTGACAGTATGGCCTGAAGGTGTGGAAGGGAAGGGGTTAATGGAGACACTGTCCACTCTCCAGGCTCTCACCAGCAGGGCTTTTGGGACTGACCTGAACTTCACTGTTTTCTCGGGGCTGATAGATTGAGAAGAGATAGCAGGCGCCCTTTCAATATTCAGGATGAAAGAATAGATACACTCTAACCCCTAGTGCTCTGGCTTGGTCCTCCTCAGGGATGTTGAACCGTTTTTAAGGTAGGTTCTTTGACTGCTTGATTTCTATAGGCTTGGTTTGGGGACAAAGAGTACGTAGCTCACTATCTTCCTGAATCACTGTTTTCTGCCTTGCTCAACAATGAAATTGGGGTGAAATAATGTACATGGAAAAAAAACATATTAAAGCAGACAGAGAAAACAAAGGAAGCTGGGAGGGCTGTGGAGGAAAGAAAGGGATGCTGAAAGCAGAGAGAAAAAATATATATGTAGCTCCAGGACTTTTCATATATTTGTGGTTCAAGTCCAAGTCTTTGACTTCATTGGAGCAAATTAGTCCAGTTTCCCAAACCAGTCTCCATGGTCATATGGATGACATCTAATCACCTGATTGTTTCTTCTACAACCACTGGGGCATTCATCTTGAAATCCTAGGCTGGACTCAAATGTGTGAAGCTTTTGGGGAAGGGACGTTCTCTGAATGATGTCACAGCCTGAGATTTCCCAGAAGGTACAGAATGAGCTCTATTATTCCCAGAACTTGAAGTTGATATTTTCAGGTACTTTTTTTTATAATAAATTGCCATAAAATCAGGTATCCCAAATGGTTTGCTTTTCTCTGTCCCTCCCTGTCTGCAGTCACGAATGCGCACACGGGGCAAGTGATTTGATTTCACTGTCAGTGTGCAGGATTTCGTTGCTGTCATCACTGCGTTGGGCACATCCCACCAAAAAGTATAAATTCCGAAATGCAAGGTAATCCGGTGGGCTCGATGGCCGAGAAGCCCCCACCGCCATCTGCGGGCACATGGCTGGCCTCTCCCGCTGGCCTCTCCCACCGGCCAGGCCGAGCAGCGGAAACGCATCCTGGTGTCCCCGCTCGCGTCAGTCAGAGCATCCCGCTGTGAACCCCACGCAGCCATTTCTCTCACCCCGGCGCTCAGGCTGGCGGAATGAGCAACCACGTGGGCTTCGGCCCACACGCCGAGGTCCCTGGTGTTTCTAGAGACAGCAGTGAATCACCACACGTCAGCACGACAGCATCCCTCTCTGCGAAGCGGCCTGCATCCCACAGGCTCCCCAAATATTTTGCAAACTGATACTTGCCCGAGCTGCGTGGGGGCCCCTCACTGGGTCCCCCGCGCCCTGGGCGCGCAGCACCTCGGCGGAGGAATGCGGCAGCTGTTCGGCAGCCCCAGCGTCCCGTGGACCTCGGCTTGGGACAGGAAGCCAAGAGGAACACCATGTCCAATTGAAAGGACGGGGGAATTTCAGAGGTAGAATGCACTGAGCCAAGCTTGGAAGCTGGCCAGGACACCTGGCCCACACTGTTCCTCTCCCCAGGAAGCGGGGCCTGTGACCACCAACAGCCTGGCTCAAAGCTCTAAGGCAGTGTCTTCCTATGGCCCACTCGAAACTCTAAATAACAGGAGGGAGAGGGAGTGAAATATTGGAAGAGCATAGGGCATCTCAACCTGCTGAGCTTAGCTAATTTCATTTTATGTTTTTCAAAGATTTATTTATTTAGACAAGAGCTGGGGTGCAGGGCAGAGGTGTGGGGGTGGAGGATTCACCAGAGGCAGAGTGGGGAGCAGAACAGGCGGATCTACTGAAATACACTGCTGAGGGGAGCAGTGGGCGAGGCAGGAGAGGTCTGCTGCGCCATATAGGGTTGAACTCAGGCCCGGGTTGAACTCAGGCCACAGTGGCTGCTGATAGCTTCATAGTGCTGAGACTTAACCCCTTGTGCCACCAGGGAGGCCTAATTTCACTTTTGAAGGAAGAAGCATCACTGACATAACTGAAGATGTGAAAACAGCCAGGGTGTCTAGTCTTCTTCATGACATAGAGGGACATCCAAATTAAGGGAGCATCCAGTTGGATGCATGGGTCAGAGACAGAAACTGGGTATCAGCCTTGAAGACGCTAAGTGAGGCACAAATATTTGGAAAGTAAAGCAGTTAGACTTGCTGATGAGTTAGAAATGGGATGTGAGGGGAGGGAGAATTAAGTGTCACTCTTGGGTCCAGGGCTGGGTTGGTAAATGGTGCTTATTGTTGAGATGCTGAGTGCTAGGGGAGAAATAGGCTTGAGTTTGTGAGTGTCTTTGAATAATCACAAACAAAATTCAAATGCTCATTCTGAGAATCTCTACTCTTATTTAAATAAGACTGGCCTCACCCCATCCCCAAACATTTTGGACCTGTTCCCTCCCTTTCCCACGCTTATTCAGCAATTCTTTTTTTTCTTTCAATTGTTATTTTTTATTTATGTCTTTTATATTACTGTATATTCCCCGTAGGTTTCCCACCACCAATTCACCCGTGAACCGTCACCACAGTCCCCTGTGCTCCCCTCTCCCCCATTCTGAGCCCCAATCCTCCCCCCTCTCTCACTGATTGTCGCTCTTGTATTTGGGTCCTCTATATTCCTGTTGTTTTCGCTGAGCATGGTCCCTTCTAGTTCCATCCATGTTGCTGCGAATTGCATGTGTTTATCTCTTTTGAATGTTATTCAGCAATTCTTAACCCTGGTTGCTCATTAAAATCACAGGGAGATTAAACAAATAATAAATAGTAGAAACAATGTCTTAGATCAGAGACTCTGGCTCCCTGACTATGGATGGACCCAAGGTAACAATGGTATTTTAAGCCTCGTAGGGCATTTTGATGGGAAGTTTGTGCCGAGAACCTCAGGTGATCATATTCAGTTCCATGATTTCTACGTCATCCCTCCCATCTTGACCTCGTCCATGAGTTCAAGGAAATATACATTTGTTTTTCAGTATTTTCGCTTCCGATAGGTACTTTTTAAAATGAAGGTTTCAAAATAGCATTCCTATTCTGTTCCTCTTGAGAATTGCATGTTTCTATAACTTTTAGTGTTAGAGAATATAGGTCCTTATTTTATCAAATTGGGTGGGTACTTAGAAGATGATTGAGAACCTCCCTTTCCCATTATTTTTATCTAAAATTTTTCTCCCTTTTTGCAGTTCTTTCTTTTCAACCTTTGAGTTCAAGTCTTTATCATTTCTCTCACTTATCACTCTTGCTCCAAACTTGTCCCCTTAACTTCATCCTTGAAAAGGCTACCAGAATGTCTCAAAATAAAATCAGATGCCTTGATTAAAAACCTTCAGTCAAGATGAATTCCTAAAAAGAGCTCATCAAAACCCCTTAATGTACCATCACCTTCCTCTTGGCTAGCCTTGGCTCTCTCCTTGTTTAGCCTGGATTTTTGTCATCTACTGCAGCAGAGCTACCAACCATTTCTAGTTAAAGGTTACTTGATTATTTTCTGTGAGTGTCTTGGTGAGAAGAACCTTGAAAGCTCTTGTGTTGATGGAGGCCTGAGTTAGCATGAGTTATGGCCAATTTTCACATGACCGTCTGGCTCGGTCCCCTAGAATAGTTGCTGCCCAGCTGTGTGTAAGTGGTTGGCTTAAATGGGTATCTGCTCTTTGTAGTTTCTGAACTAATCTAGTTTATCTGCATGTGGCCAGCTCTGTCCCTGCATTCCTGCTTTCATCATCTGGGTCCACTCATTGCTATTAAACTAGCTTCTTCTCTTGAAAGCTGCATCTTGAAGAACTGTGCTTTTAGTCCCTCCATCCCTAGTTAAATGTGCACATCCAAATGATTTAGACATTTTTTGCCTGTATGTTTCCTGTGTGTCGGTCCTCAGAGAAGAAACTAAGACATTTTCTTCTCATTCATTCATTCTTTCCATTGTCATACCAGAAGTACCCTGAAATACTTTGCACAGCAGATTTGTCAAGTATTCTGTGCCTCTGTCTTCTGACTTCCTGTGAAGTAACTCATACACTGATAGGCTCAGACAGTAGGCTCAACAAGTTTTTTAATGAGAAGGAGGCTATTGAAATGTCTACATTTTCAAAATGTAGTTGATAATCATTTAAGGCACTTTAAGCAGATCTAACATTTCTTGTGTAGTCTTAAGGACTTTTTTGTAGCTAAAGGGTATAGGTCAAAAGATGAGGTCCACCTCTAACATTTATAGACCATCCCGTGCAGTAACACAGTGGGATAGTCCTGGGGATACAAAAAAAGAAAGGGTAGAACTTAGCTCCTGCCCTATCGCTGGGCTCTGAGAATGACACAGAATAAAAGCCAAGATTATTAAGCAGTGAGGTGCCACAGTAGGGTGCTTTGGACTACTTATGGGTGCTATGGGAGGGATGCCAAAAAGCACTGACTTGGGTGCCCCTTGGAAGGGGCTTATCGGGATATTCCTCCAAGAGAAGCAGCTGGAACCAAGTCATGGGCTGAATTAGCTGGAGAAGAGTGAAGGCGTCCTAGGCAGATGTGAGATGGCTGTGGCATGGAGGAGTCAGAGCTGGGGTCGCCAGGGTGGGGTGGGATGACAACAGCTAGAAAGATGAGTGTGCAGGTGCCCCTCACGCACTACATGTGCTAAGTTGAGAAACCAGAGCTGACACCCTGTCAGTCACTGGGAGGGACTTTGGTTCTATGCTCACAGCAGGGGGAGGAGCCATGGCAGCATTTTAATTAGGAGATTGAAATGATTCTATTTACGCCTAAATAAAATCACAGCAGTGGTATTGGGGAGCGCGTTGGGGCAGAGGTGCGGGTGAGGAATGAGGCTGAGACAACAGCAGGGTGTGGCTGCAGAAATCCCAGCGAGAAGTGACTCCCGCGAACATCCTTCTCAAGTCCTTCGAGAGGCTTGTTTGGATGTGTAAACAGAGGGAATTTATTTTCCCTATCTTTCTTTTTTAATGATTATTGTTTAATGTAGGCTATAACCCTTCCTGGAACAGCTCACTAAGACCCCCGGAAAGAGGCGGTCATTAAAATTAAGCTGAGTGGGATGGAAAGTGGGGCTGTAAAAAACGGCACCGCGGCCACCTGGAAACAGAAAATGTCAGGGTAGCGAGACCTGGCAGCCTTCGTGGGAAGAACCCTGTGCTTTCAGTACAAATACGGGACCAGGAGCTGGGCGCCTTGGATTTGGAGTTTCCATGTTAACCTTAAAGAGAAACAGCTAGAAGAGAGTGGAAAGGGTCAGCCTCTGTTCTTCCTGATTCTGGGAACATGAACTTTGAAATTCCCTTGTTTTAAGTAAAAGCAATGAGTGGTAATGGAGTTGGGGGGAAATCGTCAAAGCCAGTAGTGTTAAAATACAATTTTTGAAAAGTAAAATCATGAATCGTAGGTGATATAAAATGAACATTCAGCAAAGATCTTATTTAACCCATTTTTTTTAATGAGGGAGTCAGTAAAGTCTAAAAATGGTCTTAAATTTTGGAAGGGAGCTGAATTATAGGCAATTTAATAAACTGATGGCTAGATATAAAACTGCTTAATGTCTGACAGTTCTATAGAGCGTTAAGTTATATGTCCTGCCAGACAGTAATTGCTTGCAGTTCTGCTGTACAAAAAATAATTAATATATTCTTAGAGAGACGTGAGGTAGACAATAGACTAGAATGTCATCTCAGGCACTGTCCTAAAAGGATATCTTGTAATCAGAGGCCTGTTTCCAATTGTTGGATAATTTTCCTAACAAAAGATAGAACCGTTGTGAGAATGGAACTTTATATCAAACAAGCAGGAAACTAGCAAGGCAAACTAAATCTGATTTCACATAAAAAAACCACATGGCTCATCAGAGGAAAAATGGACAAAGCATATGAGCTGACCAGTCCACCAAGAAGAAATAAAATGACAGGTACACCCACATGTTCACTCTCACAAGCAGTTTAAGAAATGCAAGTTGAGGACTTCCCTGGTGGCGCAACGGGTTAAGCACAGCGCTGTGGAGCTGTTGGTGGCTGCAGTGGCACAAGTTTGATGCCCAGCCAGGGAGATCCCCACGTGGCGCGGCAGACCTCTCCTGCCTCGCCCGCTGCTCCCCTCAGCAGTGTGTTTCGGTCAATCTGCCTGTTCTGCTCCCCACTGTCTCTGGTGAATGCTCTCACTGCGTCACACCTCTGGCCTGTACCCCAGCTTGTATGCAAAAATAAATAAATCTTTAAAATAAAAGAAAGCGAGTTAAAACGAAGGATTTTTGTTTTTCCCGACGAGTTCATAAGAACAGGTGTGGAGGATGCTGTGAGGTTAACGCTTCTTCCTCAGAAAGTGACTCTCCGGCTCAAAGGCCAGTCCCTGGGGCTTGTGTCCCTTGTGGTTGTGATGTAGGTTGCGCTTCACAGCAGGCTCAAGAGGAGAGAAATGGCAAGAGCCCAGGGAACCGCCACTTCGCCCTAGAACCTGCAGCTGCAGTGGGCCACCGCTGTCATTCCCAAGTCTAGGGACACCGCGCTGGTTCCCAGAACCTCCTTAGTCAGGTCCAGTAAAGAGAAATCTTCCAGCTGCAGCACCCCGGGGTGTCACCTGCTGAAGTGATGGCAGAAGGGAAAGATGGGCCCAGCCTTGCAATCAGGAGGCTGGCGCTGGTGCCTTGGTACCTCGGTGCCCTGTGTTCTTTGTTGTGTGCGGTTTTGCCTTTTTGCAGCCCCTAGTTCATTTCTCTCCTCACCCTGTTCCCCCCATTGTATCCTCTTCTTTTCTGCCTCAGTCCTACACCCCGTACATGCACCCTCATGCATACACGTGTCACACCCCCCAGCAACTCCCTTCTTGTTAGATGACAGACCGGATAGGCTCAGTCACATGTTCCTGATTTGTGTCACTGCTTGCAAGGGCCGTGCCATCCACCCATCCACCCATCCTCCCACCCACCCATGCATGCATGCATCCATCCATCCTCTATCCGTTTGTCTGTCATCTATCTATCCTTCTGTCTGTCTGTCCATCTGTCCATTACCCATCATCTATCCATTCATCATCCATCAATCATCTGTTTGTCTACCTAGCTTATATCTGTTTGTCCATCCTCTCTCCGTCTGCCTGGCTATCATCTCTCTCCGGTCCAACAAGCAGAGGGAAGCGTGCCAGCCTGGCTGAACAGGGTCTCTACAGAAAACAATGCTGGTGACAGAGCCTCTCCAGCCAGCCAGAGCATCTCCGCTTCATTTTGTCTTCCTCTCACGCAGATGCCTGGCACAAATAACTTGCCGTTTCTGTGTTTACTCTGGTCTGCTCCTCCCAGCGACCTGTTCGGTGGTGCGCACTTACTTCCGGTGAAAGCAGTGCCCGGATCACCTCTGCCAGAGCATTCCTGCAATTGCCTCCGAGCAGCCTCCGCCCCAGGCGCTCCGGGCACCGTAACAAACACCAACACACCAATCTCCCCACCAGACACCAGGGGCAGCATCTAAAAAGTGTGATCAAGAGGCTGGCAGCCCCTCTGGAGCCCCCCAGCAGACTCCAGGCAATCAACCAGGCCCCTCAGACAAATCAGATGAGTGCCGGGGTGACTGGGGAGTGGGGAGAGGCAGATTTTGTTGATTCCTTCAGACTGGAAAAGGGGAAACTCTGATTCATGGGTAGACAGGCTTTGGATGGAGAAGACCATTGTGGGGCTTGACACTTCCTGGTGTTTTATAGTTATAAATTGATCTATTCTTAGATGAATTAGGCATCTCTTTAAATCACACCACACACACACACACACACACACAGCCTAGTCATGTGGATTTCCACTGACTCCTGAGTGCAGAGCTCAGGCAGAGGTGGGCACTGAGCACTGAAAGCTGCTTCTCTCCCAGGAGAAAATAAAGGTTTTTCCCAGAGGCATCTCATTGCAATTTCTTCAAGAGAACAACTTCCTTTGCCCGTGAATGTTTTGATTCTTAAAGGTTTTGTCAATGAAGGAACAAGGCAAAGAAAGAGCCGGGAGGTAGGGTAGTTTTACAGATGTATTTTCATGACCATTGGGATAGAAAAAGTTTGCACTCATGTAATAGTGTTCAAATAAGTGCAAGTTTAGTTCCTTGAATAATACTGTTTTCTTGTTTACCAAGCACTAAAAGAGGTAACATATTTAGGACACTAGAGATTCTTACCGAACAGAAGAAAGGAATTCTGATCTGGATATCAGAGTGGACATAAGAGAGATTCTAGATTCTTTATAAATCATCAAGGGAAAAAAAGATCAGCTACCCTGAGTGGTCCAGTCGTTTATTTGAATCAGATTTTCTCTCCAGATAAACTCCAGGGGTTTGATTCTGCAAATCTGTAAGTCCTGTTGCCTCTTGAGCTGTCTGTTTCTTTCTCTGTAGCAAAGTTTCATACCTTCTAGTCTTTTGTTCTCATTTCCACCAAACTATTACTGTACAAAGCTGAATAATCTCATATTTTGCGTCCACCAAAATTCTCTTCCCCTTATTTATAAAGCACAATGATCTCCCCTGAAGTTTCTTTTCTCTGCATTTTCTGTGAACTTGCTATGAAAAAGATGAAGGAAACATTAACTTTCCCTAACTTGTTTTTTCATCCTTTACATTCATACCTTCTTAAAAGAAGCGACCTTGTGTGTGCATGTAGTATGAAGCCTCAAGATATTCTGTGTACTCAAGAAATGCTACTGATGATGGTGAAGAGTCCTCAATAGCCTATCAAAATCAATAAACTGTAAGATCAACATCTCTTTTTTAAATTAACATAAGCATTTAATTTACAAAGTCAAAATTTTTACATTAAGTGAACTGTTTTCCATAGTTGAGCACAAAATGTTCTGATTAAGCAAATATACTAGTTTTTTTTTTTTTTTTTTAAAAAGGCCTTATACACCACACATGGATCACTGATTTTTAGGAAAATCCAATAAAACAAAAATTTTTAATGCAAAAAACAATACCAAAATATTAAGTTTTATTATCTGTTATGGCAAAGGTAGATTGGGATTTTGTAGTATCTCAAAATCATTATTGAGAATTTCAGTTTCTGGTTCTCTGCCCCATGGCTAGGGCATCATCTCGTCAGTCGGAAGACCAGGGTCCTAGACCTGCCTTCACTGACTGACAATGGGACCAGTTGAGCCACTAGCCCTCTGGAACTTCATTTCCCGAGTCGTAACATGAGATGATTTGATTAGATGATCCCTTAGGTCTGCTCAAGCTCACATAGTCTATGCCTAAATTGTCACATCTAGAAAAAGTGATGCTTACTCTGTTTCTAACTAATGGAGTGCCAACTGATGTAAACTTAACTGAGCATAGTATTAGAATTTAGTTTACGATCATGGCTATGTATGATCATATGTACTGGGAAAAAAAACTAATTGCAATAAAGAAAAAGAGAAATTTATAAACTTAGAAAAAATGGTTCTAGCAAGGTCAGAAAGAAAAGCATAGATGATGATATAATTATTTCCTAGAAACATTTTTTTCAATTCCCAGACTTGCTCTGTACAACAAACAACACAGAAAATAGGAGTGAAAATGGTGGGAGTTTACACTAGAAAGAGGGCTGGGTGAGAAAAGGGCCCTCAGAAACTCGTAGCTCTGCTGGGCCCAGCACGGTCTACTGAGCTCTGGTCTGTTTTTGCACAGCTCTGTGCTCTGGGGACTGTGGTGCTCACAAATATTCTTTTTTTTTAAAGATTATTTTATTTATTTATGCATACAAGAACTGGGGTGTAGGCCAGAGGTGCAGGGAGGTGAGAGGATTCACCAGAGACAGAGTGGGGAGCAGAAGATGCAAATCAACTGAAGTACACTGCTGAGGGGAGCAGCAGGGAGACAGGAGAGGTCTGCTGCGCCATGTGGGTCAGCTCCCTGGCCAGGGATCAAACTCATGGACATTTACTTGATCAGTACATTTTGAATGAATATATGATGATAATTGCAAAACAGAAATGAAAGAAAAATAGGAAAATCAAGGCAAAATCAAATGGCAGAAATAGTTCAAGTAGATCAAGAATCCTAAGAAATCAAAATGGATTCCCTACCTACTAAAAGACAAAATTTATGAAATTGCTTTTAAGAAATTAGGCAAATGTTTAAAGGAGACATAGTTTGCACAGAATGGTTCAAAATAAAGGGGCTTCTAGAATATGTACTTGTTTTCCATTGTTGGGACAAATTACCCAACTTTGTGGACTTAAAGGACAGCAAATTCATGACCTAGCAGTTCTGTAGGTTAAGTCCAAAGTGGGTCTTAGTGAGCTACAATTAACACTTTGTGGTCCGCTCACGTATTAGTACGTGTTTTTGTCACCAGTATCAGGTTGCCGCTCATGTATTAATGCGTGTTCATCTTGTCTCCATTTTTTCACGCCACGATAGATTTATTTGGAACTATTAGGAGCTATTTCTTTGATCGTACTCAGTCTAGAAGCTTTACACATTGTTTTGGTGAAAGTGTAAGGTGTTTTATGAGAGATATTACAGTTTTTTTTAATATCCAGTAGTTCAGGAGTTGTGTGTGTTTTCTTGACTGCTTCTACCATTCATGCGGTGGCACAGAAAATGGCCGGCCCCAAGGGCTGGTAAATTGAAAGGGCACCGGCACGCAGAGTGTTAAGGTGTGGGCGAGATTGCATTCCTTTGAGACTCCTTGCCTTGTCTAGCTTCTCAAGAATTCCCACATCCCTTGATTTGTGATCCTCCTTCCCATCTTGAAAGCCAGCTGGACGGGTTGGTCCTTCTCATTCCTCATCAGTCTGACCTGACTTTCATTATCTCTCTTCCTCTGACTCTCTTCTGTGTCCCTGTTCTACAGTTAAGGAGCCTTGCAATTCCATTACCCACAACAATTTCCCTACTTTAAGGCCATCTAATTAGCCACCTCAGTTATGCCTTAATTTCTCTTTGTGGTATAATATAACATAGTCATGGGTTCCAGGGATTTGGATGTAGACTACTTTGGGAGATCATTATTCTTTCCACCACAGAATAATTGGCAAGTAGTCATCAAAGAGAGTTGCTGATAATAAGATCTGGCATCGTAGTATTGAGTCAAAATAAATCAATAGGGAAAAGGGAGAAATTACATAATGACAAAATCCACCATGGAGATCGATTGTGCAAGGTGATTGGTCCAAAAAGAAGGAAAGGAATTGTACTCAAGTTTTATGTCTGCTGGTCCAGTGTTCCTACAACGAAACCTCTTAAGAACACAGACCAATAGAAGTCCGCTGTGGGGTGCTGGTAAGTTTCTTGCCCCAAATGAAAATAATAATTACAACCTAGACCACAGAGCTGTTGTAAGAAATACCTTAGGATTGAGGCACACTGCAGCTATCATATAAATGTTAAATAAAAATAATATTTCCTGTATCCTTACTAGGGTTGGGCAAATCCAGATGTATATTGTACTTTTCACATATTTCAAAATATTTTCAAATGTTTTGGTTTGGGTTCAATAAAAACCTCAAGTACATTTTGCCAAGTGCTTTTTCCATTAATTATTCAATCCATTTGTATTTCAAGGGAAATTCAGTCCACATGTTTCTAATTCATTTAGCACTAACTCATCAAAATATTGTTTCTCTCAGTGCTATTTTCTGTCCAAAGGGCTTTTCAAGTCCTCTCCTCCTTTTTTATTTCTTAGAAACAAAAAGATGGAACTTGCCAAGGGTAAACCCTACTAAACTACTAAATGTTTTAATTAGCCCTGCATCTAGAATTCTTTGCCTTTGTGTCTTCTGTCAGTCTTGTGGGCCGTGGCGCCTCTCTCAGTTGTGTCCCCATGACCTCGCTCTCTTGCTGCCCCGACCTGGTTCTGCTTCACCCACACTGACCCCTGCAGATTTCCAGTCCCTGCCCACGAACCCGCGGACACCTGAGCCCCCTTGCTGAGCCTCTCCCCTTAGTCAAGTCCTTCCAAGGCTGGGGTCAGTGAACTAATGGACTTGTACTGCCTCCCAAAATACCTGCATGGGATCACAAAAATAGATATATTCTTAACAATCTGATCTTTTTAAGTGTGTGTGTGTGTGTGTGTGTGTGTGTGTGTGTGTGAGAGAGAGAGAGAGAGAGAGAGAGAGAGAGAGAGAGAAAGGGATAGAGCGTGAGTGCACGCTTATGTGTGATTAATGTTGCCTTAAAGGGCGAGGAACTCAATAGTATGTTCACTGCTGCACAAACATCAGAGCTGTGCCCACAAGTGGGTTCTTACACCACTTATGGGGAGTTCTTGCCAAAGGGGCCAAAACTGACCCTCATCATGGAAGACTGTGGGACAGTCCACAGGACAACTTCTCTGGATTCTTTAAAAATGTCAGTGTTAGAAAAGACACAGAGAAGCATTAGTGAACTCTTTTAATAATAAAGAAGCCTGAAGAGATGGGCAATTAAATGCAATGTGATGCTTGACTAGATTCTGGATTTTAGACAAGTATCCTCAAGGACCTTCTGAGACAATGGAGAAAATGAAATGTGTTATATAGAAGTGTTCCTATAAATGAATATGACAAGAGTAATTATTGCAAAATATTAACATTGGTAAATCTGCACACATCTACCCACATACACGCCCCCCACCCCTACACATGTACACAGCCACATGCCCAGACACACACACAGGAAATGTGTAGGAGATGCCTCTCTGCAGACTTGTAAAAATCTGTCTCAAGCCAGAAGTCAGCTTCTCCTTTTTTTTAAAGAAAGATTTATTTATTTATGCACACAAGAGCTGGGGTATAGACCAGAAGTAGGGGGGGTTGGTAAGAGAATTCACTAGAGACAGAGTGGGGAGCAGAACAGGCATATCCACTGAAATCCACTGCTGAGGGGAGCAGCGGGGAGACAGGAGAGGCCTGCTGTGCCATGTTGGTCAGCTCCCTGGCTGGGGATCAAACTCCTGCTGCAGTGGCTGGCGATAGCTTCATAGTGCTGAGACTTTAACCCCTGCGCCACCAAGGAGGCCCCACTACTTTTTTTTTTTTTATGAACATTTAGACCCTTGAGGTTGTCTGGTTCACCACGTGATGCCAAGTTTACTACACACAGATGTTAGTTGTTGATAATAATATGGGAAATGAGCACCGTTCCTGTGCGTGCAGTGTGTAGGAAGACATCGTCGAACAGGAATTCTCAGGAACTGTGGTATAATGGGTTTTGAAAGTCTAAGGACAGCCTAAAACTGTGCATACATGCATTTTTCCTGGTAGAGTATTCATCATCAGATGTACAAACGTGACTTGAACACATTTTAAAACAGCCCTTAGAAGTATCTTTAGATACCTTAAACTTTGGATACTTTAAACAACCTTATCTGAGGTCTCAACCTAATTTGCCATTGCTAACAATGCCTGTAGCACTTTATACAGAGACTCCACAGTAGCTCAATGTCCTTTGATGAAGTTGAAGACTTTTTATCAGTTATACACGTTAGGTGTCAACGTGGTTAGAGACTCCTGGAGAAGCTCAACACATTGGTGAGATATTTAAATAATAACATTACAAGCCAGGAGAGGGAAAGAGAGTGGAAAGCTAGTTGGCCAGACAGTGACTGGGCCGTGCATTTTTTTTTAAATGTGGGAGTGAAGATTGATCTTTTATTTTTTATTTTAAAGATTTCTTTATGCATATAAGCTGGGGTACAGGCCAGAGGCATGGGGCGGCAAGAGGGTTCACCAGAGACAGAGTGGGGAGCAGAACAGGCAGATTGACGGACATACACTGCTGAGGGCAGCAGCGGGCAAGGCAGGAGAGGTCTGCTGCGCCACGTGGGAATGTCCCCAGCCCGGCACAGAACTCGCTACTGCCGACATCACCACAGCGCAGTGCTTAACTGCTGCGCCACCAGGGAGGCCCTGGGCTGTGCGTTTATAGATTGCTGGATGCAGCCCCCCAGAGTACGAAAAGAGAACTGACCATGACTCTAATTAGAATGGGGAAACTCTCGATGTGACTTTTGTTTTGGAAGGGGATTTGGGACATCACCAGTTTATGGGACACAATTGTACACCAGGTGGTCCTGGTTAGGTGAGAAATTTTATGTAAAAATAATCCTTCTTAGATTTATGCAGCACAATAAAACCACTAAGATATTTTCCCATATGAAGTATTTCTACAGGCACATTCAAAATGTTAATCCCCGTTTTTATATGCATTTTTTCATGACTCCTAAGAAGTTTACCAGGTTGGGAAATTTGCAAAAACTGGTCCCTTGACAAAGTCATTGGACGCTTTTTACCACAACAGGTTTGTTTTGTTTTCACGGGGCCCAAAGTATTTTCATAATATCCCTAACTTGGATGTTGCAAATAGGCTCAAATATTGTTATCCTAACCTTACAAATGAAGGTCAGGGTCTCACGGTGACTTTTAAAGGCGATCAGATTCTGGGGTAGCCTTGCCTTTGTACTGGAATGAGCAATTCTGAATTGTATCCACGCCAAAGAGCATTTGTAGTACAAATTCCTATTAATGAAACTAAAAATGGGTGGTTTCATTTTACAAATACAAAATAATGCAGTACATCTCATGCCTGCAGATCTGTGTGAATACGTCTATATTACCATACTTGACAGCTGGAGCAATCACCTGAGGTTTTCTAAGGGACTCTAGAAGCTTCCCTGAATGATAAAAGTACTTTCCAGATTGCTTTCACACACCTAACCTCATTCGGGCCTGGATTTGAATTCTGAAATCACATTATTATTAATGTGACCTTGACAATTTTATTTAGTCGCTCTGAGTTTTTTCTGCTTCCTCATCTGTAAAAATGCTTAGCAGGGTGACCCAATCATGTTTGTTTGTGGACTAAGGGAGACATCTTTTTGATTGTTCTCATTTAGATTTTGTGGGAGTATCATTTAACAAGGTTACAATCTAAGCCCCCACCCCTTGCCCAGCAGGAACGTTTGGGAGACTTGAATCAAATAAAATCTATTCAAGCCTTCTAAACCTTCCTGCTGGGCAAAGAGTGAGGACTTGGATTCTAATCTTATTAAATGACACCCCGACCTATTACTCAGTTCTTTTCCTAACATGCTTCAGCACAGAGTTCACCAACACACTCTTGCCATTTCAAATAGAAATATATACTCTCTTCTCCACTCCAAGTGCCAATCAGCCTTACGAGTGTGTATGTGTAAAAAGACTGAAACTACAGCTTTTGTCCATGTCCCCTACCACATTAGTAAGTGTCAGGAAACAGTACATATGATTAATGCGGCTGAAATAGGCAGGAAATTATTCAGGTGGATTCAATCAACCCAGCCAAACATATAGGTAGCTTATTAAAATTTAGACAAAAGTCTACAGGCACTTAATACATAATGATGACTCTAGACCTAAATTAAGAGAGCGCCCCCCGCCCCAGGCGTCCCAGTCCCTGCAATTCACTGCCTTGACGGTCACTCTTGTTACAGCTAGAATTATTGACCCGCTTTTCGCTTCTTCCTCCTCTCTGAAAGACACGTGACCTTCCCGAGTCCCAGCCCCAGCCCCAGCCCCTGCTGAAACACTGTGCCATTTGAGTTCACCCTCGAGGCTGTCTCTTACCAAAGTCAAGGCTACGCTTTGAATAGGCAGTAAAGGGACATGTGTATTCTCAGCTGCTCCTGCAGACCTGAGAGCTCTGGAACACAGATTGGGATTTTGAAAAAATAAAAGGCATAGGGCCTCCCTGATGGCGCAGTGGTTAGGCGCTGTGCTGTGGAGCTGTCGGCAGAGAGGAGGTGAGTTTGACGCCTGGCAGGGGAGATTCCCACATGGCGCAGCAGACCACTCCTGCCTCACCCGCTGCTCCCCTCAGCAGTGTGTTTCCATCGATCTGCCTGTTCTGCTTCCCGCTCTGTCTCTGGTGAACCCTCTCGCCACCCCACACCTCTGGTCTGTACCCCAGCTTGTATACATAAATAAATAAATGTTTAAAAGAAATGGTACTTTTTTGGACAAAGGGTGGTGTCCCGGCTCCTGCAGTGAAAGTGCACTTCCGGTTTTTAAGGCAGTCATTTGAGATACAACCAGGTAAAGTGCTTTTCAGAATAAAACACATCTTGGCCATTATTTATGCAGCAGGAGATACAGCCTCTTCCTTGCCCCCTACTCAGAATCACTTCAGCCTGGATTAGGAGAGACAGGTCTCTACCGCCCGCCAATTTTTCAGTCGAAATTCCCTTAATTACCACAATGGGGTTCACTCCTTTTAAAATCATCCCAGAAAGATGGCTTAATGTGGCCATAAAAGCTTTGTCTCAAGCCCCAGTTCTACGATCTACCAGCCATACGATCTTGATCATGATAAAACTATCTGTCAGTAGAAGGCACGGCCCCTTCAAAGGGCACCGACATGTCTGTGGCATCTGCGAATGCCAGAAGACTTAGGATTTTAATTAGAAAATTAAATGCAAGAATAATAGTAACAGTTTTAATTGACCGTTTATTGTAGACGCTGCAAGGAAAGACTTGCTGGGAGCAAAGCAGGAAATGTCTGTACCAGAACTCTGATGAAGTTTGTGTAAGAACAATCATGCCCTCTTTCATAGAACATTCTGGTGGCCCTGGAGGGATGGAAAGGGCGATTGTACTCTGCTGGCATACGTAGCCCCAAGCAGGTGTTCTTGGGAGGGTATTCAAATCCCCCACTCCTCCATTTTTCTCAGATGTAAAATGAAGGTATATGTTCAGATCACTGTTTCCAGAGACTCTCCCTTGGAACATAATATTCTATATTATGCGGGGTGCTCTGTAAGTTTTGTGTGTGTGTGTGTGTGTGTGTGTGTGTGTGTTTTACCCCGACTCACTCCCATCTCACAGAAATGAACACTGTGGCAAAATCCATTTGAAAATGGTCTTTATTGTATAAACTTACCTTTGGAACACCCAATAGTTCTGTTTAATCAGTGTTTACCAAAAGCATTTTCCCACAGTATTACCCTCTGAACAAGAAGGGCAAGTGTATTTAATCAGCAGCTCTCTCTGCTCCAGAGCAAGACTCCTTAAAGTGGGTATGACAGCATTGTGAAGTTGCCATATACTGAGCAGAAAATGGACAGTGTCAGCCAATGGCATTAATTATTTTCTCTTCAGTTAATGCAAGTTCTATTCCTCCAAGTTGCCATTTGGCTCCAGAAGTCTTCCTGAGTCATTCACCAATTGTCTCGGTTAAAAATAGGACATGTCATGTGGCAGAGCTCACCAAGACCAGCAAGTGTGACCTTATTTAACACCATACACTTGTCCCATAAGTTTCTTTCTCCTAGATGTCTCTAAAAAGTCCACTAAGGGGTAGAAATTAACCTGGGTAGTAAAGATAGGAATCATGTTCGAGTAAGGTAGAAAAAGGACTTTCAAAAGAGAGAAAAAAAAAAAGTAATACAAAAATGTGACATAAGACCTAGAAAATGCTAGGGAAGGAAATAGGGTTGTCTGGGGAATATTTTCTTGTTATTTTTCATGAAGCAGTTTGTATAACAAAACCAAATGCTGTTCTTTTGTGAAACATTGTTGGGTGCTGGAGGCATTGAAAAAGGGGGATTTATTCTGCAGGCATATCTAGGTTTTACTATCTCAATATCTAGATATTTACCTATCTAGTTTTACTACATGCTCCTTGAATGATTCTGGGCTAACCCCCACTTTAGTGTATGTTTACGAATATGTGTATGCTTTAATTTTAAAATATAAAAGCACCAAAATCTCAACCTGTAAATTCTAAGGAAAAAAAAAATGAAAGACTCACTCCTAATCCCACCAGCTGAAAACTGGAATTATTTTTATGCTGGTCCATCCAACCTGTTATAAGCATGGTTACTATTTATGTAATTAAGATTCTAGTGTATATTTAATTTATTCAATTTATATTACGTCATAAACTTTTAAGTCCACGATGGCACCACACCTCGCATTGTCTTTTTAATGACTATCCAAAATTTCATCAATTTATTTACTTGACTCTTTATTGTAGGACTTTTAGTTGCTTCTAATTTATAAATTACTCTATATTAAACATCTTTGTACAGCTGTCTTTTTTCATATGTTGGATAATTTTTAAGACCACAATTGTTGTGGCCTTGAAATTATTGAGTCAAATACAATGAACTATTTAGGGATATTCATATAAAATACCAAATTGCTCTCTGAAAAGATTGAGTCATTCTCAGCTCATCCATTTTAATATAGTCTTAGTTCTTCACCTTAGAAAAATACTTTTACTAATTGAACAGCATTTCTGTTTTCATTTGCATGTGTCTGATTACTAGTAAGGATATATTAACTTTGGGGATCAGGTCCTAGTCCTCCCACTGTAAAAATGGAGTTCTCTGCTCATGTCTGTTTTCTCCTTTACAATTTTTTAATAATTTGCAAGTTGGTAGAAGTTGGTAGACCCACTACTGTGACCCTGAGGTCACAGTCAGGCCTCAAGTTACAGAGCAATCAATCAAGGAAAGCTCTGCTCTGGGCTCCCAGCCCTGCCCCCTGCCAGAACAGAAGCAGAAATTAATCTTTTCAAAGATTGCCCTGGGTTCCCAGCTAGGCATTAGGCAGCTATTATTTTCCTGAAGGTTTCTCTCTGCACTTGTTAGGACACTTTAGTTCTGTGTGCTAAATATCCATGGAACACCTATTTTGAGCTAGATAACATGATAGGTCCTGTCGATTCAAAAATGAATAAGACACAGGCTTGCTCAGCAAGGTTAAATCTAGCACAGTGGTCATCTGGGGAACTTTCAAAAAATAAGTTTCCTGGATTTACTGCAGCGCTACCAAATCAGAAGTTTCTATACTTCTGACAGTCACTTGAGGTAAGCCAGACTCAGAAACCTATGGCCTGGAGTCTGCTTCTTGGTGGTGTTTTAAAGGCAAGGAAGTTATAAAGCAAAATATAAAAAGGCCACGGGACAGTATATAAAGGGAAGGAGGGGGACATCCTTTCATTGTTTGGGAAGGGGTGATCCCATCAGCAAAAAGCAGATTGTGTAAAGCCTGGTACTTGTTACTTTGGAAAAAGGTCCTTTCAAATCAGTGGTATTATTTCTTACTCTGCTCTAGTATAAAGAATCCTGGACATACCTTTCACCTGTGCTATGGAAATGGTCTCCCTTCCATTTCTTTCCTTCCCCTCTGATCCAGCTTCCATGCGGCTGGACTTGTCTGGCACAGAACAGATGGGCGCCCCATCACCAACCAAATAAGCCCCCCTCTTCTTAACATAATGACCAAGATCCTTCCTCAGCTCTCCCAGACTCCCCTGCAGTCTCACCAAGACAAAACCAGAGTATTAGTGGATACGGTTGAGGCCAAACTTGTACCCTACATTCTGGTCCCCAGTTTAAGTCTCATTTCTAAAAGTGCCCGACCCTGACTCACCCCTTTCAATACCACTGTCGATACTGTTACTGCAACCGGAATGCCCTCTCCCCATTCTTAGTCCAGTTCACCTTACACATCTTTCCAAAGCTAAGCACCTCCCTACGTCCCTTTGATTGTACTTCCCACTCTTAGCTATCATACTCTGCGCCATGAACTTGACTGAAAATTTGGACATACCATTTCACAAAGATATCGTGAGTTGGATGTGCCCATTTTCCAGAGAAGGCAACTAAAGCTCACAGAGGTTAAATAGTGTATACTTTTACCCGGCTAATAAGGGACAGAGCATGAAACCAAATGCAGTTCTTACGACAGAATCTAGACTATATTTCCTCTATGCCGCCCCATTCCCCGAAGATGTCCCATTGTTTGTTATTGTTTTGAAAGCCATCATATTCTGCCTTGTTTTACAGCTAATTCTAAATGAATCAGGCTCCATATCCGGGCTGCAGTGTCTGAAGGGCAGAGATCCTGACAGGTGAGTAGCTCTAGGTCTCCCTAGAATGTTTAAGTTCTGTATTGCAGTAAGTTCTTAGCAAACATATGTAAAAAATGATGAACTTTTACTGTGAAATACATTAACTGCTTCTTGATAGTCTCATTATTAATGTCTTATTTATTACTCTTACTCAGACATTCTGGATATATTTGCCCTTAAAATATAACAAAGCTGAAAGCAAGTGTGACGCCAGAGTCCGCCTGCAAGCGGTTGTGAGTCTCGTCCCTCAACACCAGCATTAGAAAAGGTCCCACTGGATTAGCACTTAAAATGCCATGCATTTGAAGCACTTTAATAATTTTAAAAAAGAGACTTTGGCTATCATGCCAATTATAATTACATTATAATTATAAATAGGGAAATAACTATGTAAAGCACATACAAATGTTCCCTACTGCGAAAACTGGAATGCAGTTGAACAAAATATATTATGTTCTCTCTTCCCAATGAAGAGCCCTTAGGTCCTCTTCAGCAGGTCAGATGGGCCTTTCTGAGTACAAGATGAAAGAACCTCAGGCCTTTTCAGGGGTATCTCATTTTCCAAGTCCACCTTTGTGTTCTCCCAAACGCAATGCTTTGAAATGCTTTGGAATGCTGTGTAGTATGTTTCTGAAACTTAAACATTACCTTTGTAAGAAAATGATGAAGGGGGCTTGTTTAAAACAAAACAAAACAAAAACCAAAACAGCTTTCAAAGGCAAAGAAAAGCCCAAGGATGCAGAGGGTTTCTCACACGGGGAGATGTTAAGAGCCAAGAACGGGTTAGCCTGAGTCACCCTCCTCCCACCTCTCCTCTCAGCCGCCAGAGACCGTCCAGCTGTTGAAAAGTATCTGTCAACAAAACTATTACTGTCTTTCCTGGGATCAACACTATGTCCTGGACCCTCAAGGTCAGCCGAGCCGCCTTCACAGCGAGGAGAGGCGACAAGCAGAAAGCTCACAGGGCCTGTGAGGGCCAGGGCGACGCCAGCAGGTGGAGGCTCCTCCCCCCACCCCTGCACCCTGCAGCTTCTGCAGGGAAAGGCTGGGCTCAGCGGGAGGAGGCTGCCCAATGAGATAAAGACGTATTTCCCCACCCTACACACACTTTTCTGGAACTGCCCACGTCCTTCATCTCCGTTTCTTCCTTCTGGTTCCACCCCAGGCTGCCATTTATAGCCAGGAAGGAGAGTCCCAGAAGGGAGTGAATGAGTAGACCTCCCGGCCCTGCAACTTTGGCTGGGGCTGGAAGGCAGCTTTGTGTGGCACTATGTTACGGTCTTTCTAAAAATCACCTTTATGAGAAAACGAAAACAAAATGCAAAAGGCCCTGGGAGGCAGATGCTGTCGTTTCGCAGATAAGAAAAACAGTTGGAGGATGAGTCGAGCTCATGGGTGGGGGCGTGGGAATATGAAACAAGGTCTGCCTGAAGCTGTGCATTGAATGCGCTTGTCTGCTTCCTTTTTGGATCTTCTTTCCTATGGGAGGAGAGTGTATCCTGCAGAGGTGCTAACATAGGTGACCCCAATCTCCTGGGGTCTCTTATGGTCAGTTTCTATCAGTAGAGCACGGCCAGGAGAGGCCCCCAGTGATGCAGTGACTGCTGGCAGGATTCAGTGACATCTTTTCTGCAATAATAAATGCAGTCTTTCTGAAGGCATTCTTGCAATGGCCATCGAAACCCTGAAAAATGGGGACCCTTTGACATCAAAATTTATCTCAGTAAGTTAAATGAGGATATTCAAAAAAAATAGGTAGAGATACTCATTGATGTCAATTATAATATTGAAAGTTAGGGAGAAAAACCATAATGCTAAAACTCAGGGTAGTGGTTAAATAAATTATGAAATACATTGGGATACTAAAAACCTATTAAAAATCAAGTATGGAGCCTCCCTGGTGGCCTAGGGGTTGAGTCGCAGTGCTATTACCGCTAAGGCCCAAGTTCGATTCCCAGCCAGGGAGCTTCCCGCATGGCACATCAGACCTCTCGTGTCTCCTTGCTGCTCCCCTTAGTAGTGTACTTTGGTCATTCTGCCTGTTCTGCTCCCCACTCTGTCTCTGGTGAATCCTCTCACCCCCCCATACCTCTGGCCTACACCCCAGCTCTTCCACACAATAAATAAAATTAAAAAAAGATCAAGTCATAGGGAAAAATTGACTTGCGGATATATTCATGATATATTCTTGGGCTTAAAATGGTTTATAAATAGCATATAAGTATGATTCTAATTAAACATGTGTATGTATTATATATTGATATACTAAGTTAACAAAAAAAATGCATGGGTATAGAACTTATGATGATACAGTCACAAAATTTGGAAGTTGGGAGGGGGTTTGAAGTGCTTTAGTCCAGAAGGGGCCACCCCAACATTCCTGACAGGTAGTACCCAGCTACTGACCTGGGGCTTCTACTGTTGGGGGGGGGCGCTCATTAGCACCAGCTCTTCCCAGTTCCAACTAATGTTTGCACAGCACATGGAGTTTACAAAACCTGTCCACATACCATAGTGCAGACCTATGTCAGCTTACACAGTAGGAAAAGGAGAGGACAAATTTGATCCTTCAAAGTGATTAACAGCTAAGAAGCCAATTTTTTAAAAAAATAATTTTCTCTTTAGGGGAAAATGGGTATATAAAGTCAATTAACTTGAGTTAATTGAGTCCGCCCAGTCACCACCACCAGCAGTTCCAATGTCTCTAATCCACATTAAAATCTGTAATAGTTCTATAACTGCCTCCAAAAGGCTTTGTTTCTATCAGTGGGACTTCTGGAGAATTCTGCCAATGAAAACCAGGCTCCACAGGGGAAAAAGAAGGCCAAATACGAAATTTATCAGTTCCTGGGACACCAGGAACTGAACTGATTCCTTGGGGGTCTGGTTGGACATTCTTGCATTTTGAATTTCCTAACGTGTGTTCTTGCCTTCTGTTCTGTGAGTCACTGAGTTCTGAATCTAAATTCTAGAGGTTTATCTGTAAATGGACATGGACAGAAAAAAAGAGAATTATTTAAATAACTTGGGATAGCGAGCTAGCTGCAGGTGTGCATGGGGGAGGTGGATATTGGTGCAGGTAATTCACCCACCCACCCACCCATCCGTGTGCCGGGCATTTGACTAGTTGCTGAGCTTTAGCTCACGGCAACAACGGCTCTTCACGGGGGTTCCAGTCTAGTGTAGTAAGTGCTGTGATGGCAAGATGGAAAGGCATAGTCCAAGCTCAAAATTCAGATTTTATGCTCAGAGCAAGGGGAACTCATTAAAGGAACAGTATAGCATGGTGGCTAAGAGTCTCCTTTATGATTAATTCTGGGGTTTGAAAATTCTCTCTGCCCTATTGCCTTGAACCACACAACATTACCAAGATGGGACCACTTTGGACCCAAAGAATGACAATTTTATGTAGTTTAACCTCATAGAAAAATAGACAAGTTAACTCTGATCTCTGAAGTATTCCTCTGTAGCAGGCCGGAGTCCTGGGGGGAGGGAGAAAGAGAGCCCTGCGAGCCAGGGCTTGGAAGGTATGCACACTCCTGAGAGGAGAGACTCAGGCCTGAGCAGCCTGGCCCTCCTGAGAGGCCCCATCTGAGCCTCCACTCTGTGTCCTCAAGCCCACTCCCTGCATCGCCGGGCCTGCTGCTCCTTTCTCTGGCTTTGGTCAGAAAATGTATAACTTATGTTATCCCTCAGCTATCCGATCCTGCTGGAGGAGTTCCTGGCAGGCCAGGCCCACGCACATGCAGGCCGCTCTTTTTCTTTCTCTTGTTCCTTCACTCCCTCGCTTTGGCCCGGGAACCTGCCCCTCTGGTAGGGCAGGGATGAGCTTTCTGAATTGTGTTTATTTGTTGGCGCTCTGGTGTGAAAGCGCTCCCCGTCAACTGCATATTAATCTTGTCAGCAGTCTGTATCTACTTTCCTCTGTCTCCCTCCCCCGGGCTAATTTATGGCTTTCCCTTCCCTGGTTTCCTATTGTCACAGCGTCTGGGACACTCTGGGATGGGCGCTCAGGCCTCGGGCAGCAGCACGGCCTGCTGCGGTGGGTGAGCTGTGGTGGCTCGTGGGGTGGGAAGGGGCGTGAGGCTAGCCCGCCCCTCCTTTGTTGATGGCCTGTCGCCTGCTGCTCTTGGGCTTTCAAGGGGGTGAACTAGGAAGCTGGCCCCTGCCTCCTGGGGCCGTGTGTGACCTAGGGGACAAGGTTCTTACAACAGCAGGCGAAGCATGCAGCCCCCATTTTGAACTGCGAAACCAGAGATGTTATATCCTTGAATTCGGTCAAAATGGGTTTAAATCCAGCTTAGACACGTCCCATTAGTGTGACTCCTGGTGCATCCATTTGTAATGAACATGTTAGTCACCTTGCTCTAAACCTCAGTTTCCTTACCTCGAAATCAGTAAAATAATATCTACTCCATGGTGTAGTTTTGAGAATCACCTAATAGACTGTGCTTTAGGTCTTGCTGTAACATGTGACAAATACTAAACATTCAGTGGATGGTCTACATTCTGTGTAATGTTATTAACAGGGAGGAGAGGGGAAGGACTAGAAATTCATGAAATAGTGAACTTGTATAGTTAGGGAAGAGGCCTCAATAACGTTGACTTTGACACTCTACCAATTAACCTTAAGCCTTATGTCAATATTGAGTTTCTCATATAATTAGATCCTTAGCAACAGGGTGTGTGTTTGAAATCTTGGGCCACCTCTTCCTCACCCCCTGAAATTAGAGCAGAGCTCACACATTTCATGTGTCTAAATCTCAGTTGCTATCTTCAAAGGCTGTCTATCTAGAACTGGAGTTTTTTATATAATATTACGTGTAAAAATGAGTTGTCATGAGCTAGACCTGATTCCCTGCCAGAATCATTGCTGCTAAGAGCTCCAGGATCAGCCTGTGGCGATTTTTTAAATCTCCCTCTATAGCACAGGTTATAGTCACAGCCCCGAATGACACTCAGCCCAATACGCTGAGTGCTTTGGTCTTATTGCAAAAAAGCACAGCTCGACAAGTTGCAGAATAAAACTTCACTAACAGTATCTCCCTCAATGTGCCTAAGCTCCTTTTATTTTTTTTTAAAGATTGATTTATTTATGTATACAAGAGCTGGGATGTAGACCAGAGGTGTGGGGGTGACAGGATCCACCAGAGACAGAGTGGGGAGCAGAACAGGTGGATCTACTGAAGTACACTGCTGAGGGGAGCAGCGGGGAGATAGGAGAGGTCTGCTGCGCCATGTGGGAAGCTCCCTGGCCGGGGATCAAACTCGTGCTGCAGTGGCTGCGGACAGCTTCATAGTGCTGAGACTTAACCCCTTGCACCTCCAGGGAGGCTCCTAAGCCCCTTTCGGAAAGTTCATGTTCCATTTCCCCTGGTGGCTACTCCAAGTTGGGACACTCACCCCCCAGTGACCGTGCCGAGTGTGTCCAGAAGCCCCAGAATTAAAGCCCCGAGCACAGGCCCATTGGACGTGAAACAAGGGCCCCCGAAACTTGTGGTTGTATCTTCAGCATTTTTCTCAGGTGGTCGTCACTTGCCTGGAGCTTTTCTGTCATCCTGAAGACAAAAGTCTCATTCCAGTTGATATCTCTGAAATTTTAGTCTCAACAATTACAATTGTATTTCCATCATTTCCATTCATGGCTAGAACTCACTTTTGTCAAACACAAATATGAACTAAGGTGTGTAATTTTTTTGGCTATGTTGCTAAAGAGAAGCATTTGAGAAACAAACCAATGCCAGAAAAGAGGGGCAATTAAGAAATACTCAAGCTCAAAAGTAAATCCCTGCTTAAAAATGTACTGTAATTAATGTGGTTAGGGTCTCTCCCTCTCCCTCTCTTCTTCCGTCTCCCTCCTCTCCCTCCCCCTTCCCTTCCCCATCTCCCTCATCCCTCATCCCTCTCCCTCTCTGTCTCTGACACACACTACGCAAGCAAATAGTGGATGAACACCAGGGAACATGGTGATGGTTTACAGGTGATATGGTGAGGAGAGAACTGTGGAGACTACAGCGATGTAATAAAAAAAATTAATTAATTTAAAAAATAATTAAAAAGGTCATTTCAGGAAGAGAGAAGCAAACATCTGGTTTCAAAGTAGCAAGTTTCAAACTTGCTGGTTATATGTCTCTGGGCAAGTTATTGGATCACACTGTCTCAATTCCATTGTCTATATCTGTAAAACAACTCATACATAGTCAGCGTTCGGTAGTAGAAGATAATTATGATGTATCTGACACTCACGGAGGAGTGGAGGGGACACTGTGTTCCCTGACAAACCGCACCCCTTGCAGCCTTCTGGGAAATCCTGGGTTGAACATGAGGTCAGTGAAAGTTCTAGATTCCTGGCATGATAGCATGCAGACACCATGGAGATATCTGATTACACAACAGCACTGATTTATAGGACCTGCAGGTCGCCAGAACTCAAGTGCTATCTCCAATCGAGGGCACACCTGGCTGAGCATGTTGGTAGAAGCTTCTCTGTACAGTGACATTTCAGAGAACAACGGATGCTCCTTTGTGAGTGGTAATTCTAGCATTCCTGGGGGCTCCCAACGTCAACCAAATACGTTGGTCTTCTCCACTATGTCAACCTGTGAATTAAAAACTGGTGGCTTTTATCATTACACTTAGCCAAGGGTGCCCAGCACTTCCTCCTCTAAAATCCTTCATCCCAAAGATGGTTGACTTGTTCAAAACCTGAACCCTGAACAGGAAGTCTCTGCCCTTTTCCTCCCAGCTGAGGTCTCTAGAGTCCTTACATTCGTTCCCCCTATTTCTGAGAGCTTTACTCCCACTTCTTATGCCTTCCAGGAGGAATCCATCATGCTCAGTAGATTCTAATCGATCTGACTGCAGAGCTATCTATATAGATATTTATGAGACAACATTGGTATCTGCACAAATGTGCATCCTACTCTTTTACTTAAAATAGTAAACATCCCTCATGTTTTAAAATTTGAGGAGAACTTTATTTTTATGGTAGCATAACATTTCATGCCATTAAGCATCAAAATCTATTCAGTGTCTCTCTACTGCTGAATAACTAAGTGGTCTCCTCACCTTTCCCCTCCAGTATTTAAGAAAATAATAACTTCCCTGCGTAAAGGGGGAGAGCCCATGAGGGCCTCTGCAGGCTTTGGGGGTTCCGTCTCTGTCCTCAGTTTCAGGTTCCGTGTGCTCCCAGCCTCACAGGCTGGTCTCTAAAGGAAAGTGTCCCCTGATGCTGATCTCTGAGAGGAGGCTCTGGGTGTGGCGGGTCTTTCTGTCTGATGACGAAAATCTGTCTCTTGTCTGTTTTCTGAGTGAAAGCACTAAGGCCTCTCGTCAGTGACCGCAATGTGCAGCCCGCATTGCCCCACGTTGGTCTCTTTATGCCTGTTGAAAACTCTGCTCCAGCGCCTACCTCTGGGTTCTACTTCAAGCTGTTCTTCTCCATCATGAACCTTCCCTCTACCTTCTCCCAGTCCATTCTTCGGTTCTAATCCCTTCTCTGTGTAACTCCTTGAATTTGCTTCTCCTGCTTTAATCCTCACCAAACTCTTACTTCTTTGAGTTCCTGTTAAATCAAAATTTTGCACTCAGTGGCCCTATTCCAGCTTCATGTTGGATTCTCTTCTCCCCTGTCACAAGCACCTTGAGGTACAGAAGCTCACTTTAATTTTTTAATGAATGCCACCGTTATTGTGGTATGAAACCCAAGGTAGAGAGTCACTATGTCCAAAATCAGCACCGGTGATTCTGAAGGTGTACAAGATTGTGGACAAATTAACCAAGGATACACAAGTGGGAGAGTGAAGGAAAAGTGAGGCAAGAGTTTTGCAGACTCTGCAAGCAGGGGAGAAGTGGGAGGGGCAGTAGGTGAGCAGACAGGCAGGCACCCAGAAGGGAGAGCTGAGAGCAGGTAACAGGAACTTGGGAAATTACCCCAAGTATGTCCATGGTCGTGGCCCATAAGAGGGACCAAACTTGTGATGGCTAAAGGGACTATAAGGAAACCAAATAGGAGAGAGAAACTCAGCGGGGGTGGGGGTGGCGGGAGTGGGAGAGGGGAAGATAAGGGCACAAAATGGAGTAGAAAAGGACACAAGGGACCACGGAGATGGATCACGGGTGAATTGGTGGTGGGTTACCCAAGGGGAATACAAAATATAAAAGATATAAATAACAATAAAAACATGTATATTTAAAAAAAAAAAGCTGAGAGATTCCAGGAAGTATCTCCAAAGTGTCCTGGGTTACTTAGGGGCAGTCACTCAGAAGAAGATTTTACACTAGAAGTTCAAGATCCTTCGTCCCTACTTAAAGCTAAAAGCAAGTGAATTTTAGTTCCCCCTTCATCCTTGGCCAGAATTTGTTCCAAGTATGGAGCAAAGTCTCATCTACGTAGGAAAAGTTACACTTAGAGAATTTTCACAGGCGGGAAGCAGGCAAGCCATTTTGGTTATCCATGTCCTGGGTACTCAGTAAATGATTGTTACTTGATTAGCAATAAGAAAAAAAAAGTTTTGGTGTTCTTTCTAGCTTCATCCTCCATCCCTGCTATTTTTTTTTTGATAGGTGTAGTTTGCGTGATGAATTGAAGGATTATTTCCCTAAAGTCTTGAAATCATGCTAAAGGGTCTAAAGAGGAGATGGGAGGAATGAGTTAGTGAAAAGGATAGTAAAAGAGAAATCTAAGAAAACTACAGGCAGCAACTGCCTGCCTTCTTGGAACCCTCGACAGTCACAGCAAATCAGGAATTGCATAGACAGGAAGATGGCAGATCAGTGACTGAGATCTCCCAGGCGAGTCCAACCTTCTAAATAACATGAATATTCACTTGCTAGATTGGAGAAAGTAATTTGAAGCCCTTGTACCTCCACCTGGTGTTTCTAAGTTGACCCATAAAGTCTCTGCAGAGAACAAGGGGGGCATGAAATAAACACAGATGTGTAAGCACTGCACTGGCGATCATTTCTCAAGGAAGAAAACTTACTGGACAAAAAAACCAACAAAGTGTTGGGTGCCCTAAGTTTACCTCCCTGTCGTATAAACTGAGGGTCATTTGATGACGTGAAGAGATCTGAAGATTTCAAATAATTAAATAACTTGAGCAAGTTCAGATCAGCTGGTGTGATCTGCTGCCCCTGGGGAAGTGCCAGTCAAACACTGTACTCGAGTTGGGAAACAGCGGGGGCATTTCAAGCCCATTCCTTGCATTCGTCTCAGGTCAAAAGAGGATAAAGATCAGAGTAATCAGGGCTGAAGTTTCAGAACATGATGTGATTACGATGGTGTCTACCCTGTCATGGACAGTCTTCCCAGCTGGCACCGGGCATCATGAAATTCCCTTCCCCGGGCATGTGGCACCTTTGGCACATGAGAGGTCGGTAGGGACATCCCCACAGCATGACCTATTACTTTGTGTTCTCGTAACACCAGCGTGGAGACTACTCGGCCCCTTCCTGTTAGCAGGAGGAGAGTCTTCCCCAGCTGCCACCAGGGCTGTGAGGTATTGAATGGGGCAAAATGCAAGGGCTGGTGTTTAACGATAACCTCTCACCAAATTCCTTCAACAAATTAGGAGTGATTCTGGCCTGGGTCTCACTCTGCCAGGAGGGGTAGAGGGAGACAATAAAAAAAAAAGTGAAGCCTGTTAATCCTACCCAGAACCTTCCAAGACTACTTTGGGCTGGGCGCACATGCTCAGCCTTCAGAGATGCGAGTGGGTGCATCTGGTTAATCCCCGTCACTGCGTGTCAGGGATAACTGATCTAGGACTAAAAATAGGGCGAGGACAGCAGTACCAGCCATTTGGGGTGAGGACACAGTGGAAAACTTGACAACGGCACAGTCGAACCTTCCTGGCCCCAGGCCACACCCAGGCTCAAGGGCAAGAGTCTGGCCTCATCTGCTGGGGAAGCTTGACAGTCAGGCCCTCCTGGCGAGAGTGCCTTTCGAGTGTTGTAACCCGAGCTTCGTGGGCACCTTCTAAGTGCAGGGCAAAGTGGCATAAACTGGGATGAAATGACAGAAGACACAGTTCTTGTCTGGAAATAGACTGGCAACTGAGTGATAGTTCAGAGGAATATCTAAACTAGAATAAAAACAATTCTAGATGTAGGGGGCCACACAATTCTAGGGGTGCTGAAATTTTGTTTCTAGCACCTGGTCCAGGAGAGAAGTAAAGCAAGACTGTGAGAACAGAGGTTCAAGTCTATTCCTGGCTCTGGAAGCTTCTCTGGGTAGGAGGGAGGAGGCGAGAGGAGGCCGAGAGGAGGATCACACTTACCCAATGATTTGAATTAGTTCTATATTGTGAGTACCAAGTATTCCTAGTAATATTTTCGGTATTCAAAGGAAGGATTTGTCACCAAATATTAACTTTTTAAGTTGTTGGATCATTTCATTTAATATCAGGATTCTCTCCTCCAGAATTATCACATGCCTTCTATGTGCTAAATTCTGTGTAAATGAACTTTTTAAAGGTTGTCTTAAACATTTTTTATAAGGATCTTGCCCAAAGTGTGTTTAATGGGAGAACAGTGCTGAGGAAAATTGCTAGATATTCTCAGAAAAGTATGATGTAAGAGCAGCTATTGCCAAATACTATGTAACAGAAGGTAGTATCCAGGACTGAGCTGCTTTAGAGTTCCAGATAGTATTGATAGTGCCCAAAGCTTTCACTTCATTTCTTCAAATACACTAGTGCTGATTTTTGAACAAGAAGTCCACTGAGCTACTCACCTTTTACCTCCTGCAGGCTACAGGCCTCCTAGAATACAATAATCACTGCAACCTGACAACTTCAAATTCAGTGGAATGAAGAGGCACCTTTCAGTTGTTGGTGAAACATTATGGGTGATTGTAATAAAGGGTGTGTCTCCATTATGTGGTATTTGAGGGCTGCAGCTTTTCAGCTTCACTCCTGCTACCCCCGCCACCCCTCCCCACCCATGTCCCCCATCTGGCAAGTGGATGAGAAAACCTGGAGGCTTCTTCCTTTAGCTCCAGTGGGAGGTTCAAGGCGGGCAAGCCCTACCTGAATGCAGGAAACTTCGCTGGGCCCTACCTGTGCCACCTCTTTGCCTAGGAGACTGTACTGACAAAAAGGCACCTTAGCTGCTGCTAAGGGCATGCTAAGGGCGACACTGGTGTGTGTCAGAGCTGCCGCTGGAGCCACTGTCATTGGAAGTGGTGCCTTTACTGGAGAAAAGGACGGATCTCCCCTTGGGACTCCACTTCAACTCTGACTTTTGGAAAGGATCAGAGTGCTTGATCTTCCCCATCGCCACCTTTCCTTAAAGGTGAATCTCATCTGTTAGAGGCGACTGGTTACTCTTTCTTCTTGGGACCGAATTCCTAAAACCCTTGGAAATGAAAGCCTAACTCTATGTCAACTCCTCTGGGAAACTTCTTGTAACTTGCTCAAGTGAAGTTCATCACAGGCACCCTTCCCAGGTGGTCCTACACCCACCCCCTACCAGAGCTGCTTCCACGCTGCACTGAAGCTCTTGGTTTGGTTCGGTTCTGTTGATCCCAACCCATGGGTTCCGTATAGGCTCGTCTCTGAATGCCTTTTCTTCTTTTCATGGGGATGAAAACAAGGAATATTTCATGTACACATGTTGCAATTGAAAGCTTCAAGACATGAGATTACATTGGTCAAAAATGAGATCGTTACTGACTTACAAAGGCCCTAATCTGTAGTATCTTGGTGTGCTGAACATGAATATAACCCTGAAATTTTTTTATTAGCTCTCGTTTTGAAGATATTTCATATAACCCATTTTATATGTTTCACCGTGTGAATTTATCCAGTAGGACTGCAACAACATCCTAAATCATCCTAGAATGATGTAATATTGCATTACATTGCATAATACCATCATGCACACAATATCCAGAGTTGATTGCATCATTTTCTGATGCAATGCAATACTACTGTCAGGCGGCTGCTGAAGTAAGCTGACGTCAGCAGCGTACTCTAGAAAGCCCTGTCGGAAAGGTTGAGCACTGAAAATATTTCAGACTTTGTGCAAGACAGTTTAAGTTACTGTTCCATGGAACTGTTATTATTTTATCCATTTAGGCACAATACAGAACATTCATGCCTCGAAAGTGTGTTAATAGCGTGGACAATTTCTGCTCTCTTTGTGGGGAAGTGACATTTGCCAACCAGAAAAAAAGTATCACTTCTCAAGTGAAGAAGGCTTATTATCTTGACTTTGGATGCAAGGTTGGTGACCAAGACAAGCCTTGGGCCCTGCATATATGCTGTGCTCCATATACAACACAGCTTTCACAGTGGTGAAATGGCAAAAGACCATCCATGCCATTTGTAGTTCCCATGGTGTGGAGAGAGCCAAGCAACCACATAAAAGACTGTTACTTCTGCTTGGTTCCTCCTCTTTCTGGCAGAATAACGAAGCAAAAGAAGTCGAGAATAGTCTACCCAAACATTCCGTCTGCATTGAGACCAGTGCCACATGGTGAGGGACTTCCTATTCCAGAACCTCCAGCAGAATATTCTCTTGATTCATCTGATGAGGACAAGGGTTAGCCAATCTGTTCTTCTCCTGTTCCATCAGCATGCAGTGATCCAGATTTTCACTGTGCTGCATTATCAACCCCATACAGACTAACACAGGAAGAACTAAAGGACCTGGTTCGTGATTTGGACTTATCCAAGAACAAGGCAGAATTGCTAGGATCAAGATTCCCACAGTGGAATCTTCAAGAAGATGTCACAATTACTTTATATCAAAAGCGCCACCAGCATTTGGAGCCTTTCTTCAGAAAGGAAAGTACTCTGGTATTCTGTTCCGATATTGAGGGCCTCATGAATGCCTTAGGAATCACTCATGACCCACAAGAATGGAGACTATTTCTAGACTCTTCGAAACTGAGTCTTAAGGCTGTGCTTTTGCACAATGGAAACTGTCTTCCATCTATTCTATTCCTGAACAGCTGTATAAGAGACAAGCAAAGAAATCTAAGAAGTAGTTCATGACTTGATTTTTTTACAGGTATTGACCGCAGGCCTATTACTATTGGCATGCATTTCGTGATGTAAACATCAATTTATTGCAGATTACAAAAAACTAGAGCCAAAATTAGAATTTGACTATCATATTCGTGTTGAGCACATACAAATTGATAGGAAATGACTAATTTTATTTCAGTAACATGATTTTTGTAAAAACTTGTTGACCAATGTTACAGATGAATATCCATCAGGAAATTGTTAAACCAGCTGGAGTTTGGAGACAGGGCTAAAGATAGACATTTAATGAGTATTTGTACATATAGATATTTGAAATGATGAGTGTGGACAAGGTAACATTAGGTGAGATTTTTAAAGATGAAAGAGGAGGAAGGCAAGGAAAAAAGAGGAAAATCTAGACTTTCCTAATTCTCTCCCTTTGTCTCCGCCCCTTGCTCCTTCTTCCCATTCCAATATGCTCAACCCCTCTGTAAGTTCTGGGGCCAATATCTGTCTGTCTGTCTATCTATCTATCTATCTATCTATCTATCTATCTATCTATCTATCTATCTAACAGAAACACCCACCACCATCCACTGTAAGCTTTCTACCCTTACATCCCACACCCTCTTCACCCATGGTAAGCTCATTTTGGTTTTCTTTTCTTTTCTTTGTTTTTTTAAAGATTTATTTATTTATGCATACAAGAGCTGGGGTGCAGGCCAGAGGTGAGGGGTGGTGAGAGGATTCACCAGAGACAAAGTGGGAGCAGAACAGGCAGATCGACTGAAGTACACTGCTGAGGGGAGCAGCGGGGAGACAGGAGAGGTCTGCTGCGCCGTGGGGTTCAGCTCCCTGGTTGGGTATCGAACTCGTGCTGCAGGGGCTCTGGATAGCTTCATAGTGCTGCGCTTACCCCGTTGCGCCACAAGGAAGGCCCTCATTTCGGTTTTCAATGTGCATCAATTTACTTTTATTTTGGTGTGTCCATTTATCTGCTCAGTTTCCCTATATTGCACATATAAGCAAAATCATCCAATATTTGGCTTTATCTAATGTCATTTTGCAGGGTCCTCTCCAGTTCCTTTCATTTTGCTACAAATGGTAATATTTCATGTTTCCCTAACTGAATGATATTCCATATGTATATATACCAAGCTGTTATCCAGTCCTCTATCAGTGGGCACATAGTTTGCTTCCATTGCTTAGTGATTGTGAATAATTCTGCATTAAACGCCGCGATAGTTATAGCCCTTTAAGTTGATTATTTCATATTCGACAGATAGATATCCAGAAGTAGGATTGCTGGATCATATGATAGTTCTATTTTTGGATTTTTAAGGAAGGCCCATACTGTTTTACAAAATGCTGCACTAATTTATATTCCTAACAACAGTGTATACACTTTCCTCTTTCTACACATCCTTGCCAATACATGTTATTAACAGTCTTTTTGATGTGAGTCATTCTCACAGGTGTAAGATGATATCTCATCGCGGTTTTGATTTGCATCTCCCTAATAAGAAATGATGAATATTCCTTTCATATGTCTGTTGGCCATCTGTCATCCTCTTTGGAAAAGTGTCTTTTCTGATCTTTTGCCCTTTTTAATTGGGTTGTTTATTTTTGTTGTTGTTAATCTGGGAGCAATTTTGTCCTTTGGAAAATTTAAGGAGCTCTTGGTTCTTTCTTAGCTTTTATTCATCTCTGTAGTCAATCCAAAATATAAACCAGTACTGGGGAGTTGGTGTCTGCTTTGTTCTTTGGTGCCTTTGTCTATGTGATAATCTTCCCAGGCTCTCAGTTCGACTCTGTCTTGACCGTAAAGTGTACATCAATCATGATAAATACAGAGGGTAGATAAGAGTGATTAAGTGAGATCAGGGATTGACTGATGAACCAAACCAAAAATAAAATCTGGATATAATGCCAAACTCTAATCCATGAATCAAAAAGTCACGGGTATGGAAAGCAGTAGCTAATATCAGTTCCTGATCTATCTTAACAGAAGTCACAAAGCAAATCAGTGCCTGGGAGTTTCCAAAAGCAAGCGCCAACAGCACTTAACAGTATTAATAAAAAGCTGAAAAAACAGGTACTCTTATTCCCCACTAGCCGAAATAGATCTCAGTATCAACCATTTTGGGATGTAATTAGGAAATAGATTTCCAAACCTTTAAAGATGTATATACACTGCTTGATCATGTTTTTCACATCCTGTCATTTAATTGAAGGGAACAGGGATCTTTGGCAGGGACATTCAATTCGTAGGAATGATGACAGAGAATAAGATGGAGAGGAAGATTCTTCCCACTAAGAAAATCCAGAATCATGCATATGTGAATTATTACTCTGGGGTGAAGTTTTGTTAAAATCTTGGTAACTAGCCATTGGAATTCTGTAGAAGAAACTCCATCAATCTATACAGAAAAATGAGCCCCATGTAGAGATCCTAGTTGGTGGACTGTTATCTTTTGTGTTTCTTACCTGGTGTGGGAGCATAATGAGCTCTGAGATGGGTGTTGACAGCTTTGATAGAAGCAGAGGCCCATAGAATATGGTTACTCCTGATAGCTGGCAAACTGAAGAATTGACCTACTAAGTGATACAAACCATTCAGTTTGAGCATCAGAGGAGTGAAACAACTCAAGTTTAAATTGTATGTTAGAAGTCTTACCAGTCAACTTAGATCAACTCTCCGACCACTCATTTCTCTGTGACTACTCATCACAGAGGGGTGGCAAAATGATGCAACTTATGCTTCTGGGGTCAGTGAAATCAAGGCACACCATAAATGTAGTGATAGACTCAATTCCCAGGTAAGTGTCATCCATGATTCTAAAGATTCCAGAACATTCTAAAAGTTCTGGTTACCTGCTGCACTTCTAAAGTATTAAAAGGCACAGAGGAGCCAAGATCAGTTTGAATTGCATGTTTCTTGGACAAAAGGGGAATGTTATGGCTCTGAATGATGTCAAGCTGAATTTGCCTGTCATCAAAATTGGTCCCAGAGAAAAGCACATCAGAATGTGTCAGCACTCGGCATAAGAGGACTGCCAGCTGCCTGCAATGAAAAAGGAAGGTGAACTTTTTTCTAAGACTAGTTCTTTACACCTTCCTTGGCGTTCCATCTGGAAAATCTCAAAACATTTGACTAATTTAATTATGTATCTGTAATTACGTTTTGCACGAAGTTCCATAGAAAGAAGGAAATGAACATTTATTGAGCGCTTCCTTATGCCAAACACTGTACTAGTTGTTTGACAAATGTAACAGGATACTAAAAAGGAATTTGATGCCAAGACACCAAGAAACAATTGATTCCAATTTGTACAATTGGCAAGGGAAAGGTTCAAAACATTTTATAGGACTCAATCACTCAACTCTATGAAAGCTATAAAAGGTAAAAGTAGTACATATCTGAAAAGATTTCCAAATCTGTTCAAAGATTTGTCATTTGTGTGATCTATTCTGTGTGTCTACTCTCTTGCCGTTCCAAGGGAGAGGGAGAAGAGTACCACATCCTAAATTCAAATCCAAAGAATGAGACTTTTTTGAGACAAAATTTGAGATCTTCTTAATATAAGTGCTATGAATTGGGGGGGGGACATAAAGGAGTGGTGCTATTCCACACTGAGGAATATAAATGAGCTGAAATAAAATAAAGGCCTGCAATATGGTTATAGATGTACTTCAAGTCAGGGCAAAGTTTTGTGCATTTCCTGTGAATGGGAAAGTTGGAAAGAACCGCCAACATGGGCAAGAGGACCTCAGCAGCACAAAAGCTGAAGGTGGACTACTGAGAACCTAGGTACTATGCAAGAAATAGTAATGCACGTGAAGAGAATTTTAGATAAGAGGATCCAATGATGGCTGAGCATGAGGTCACCACAGAATTCCCAAAAGTACCCTGGGAAAGAACAGTCACTTAAATGTCTGCCATAGACCGTTGCTTCTGGACCACTCCAGCTTGCCCGCTCCCCTTACCTCTGCCTTCTCGCCCCTGCTCTAAGTCTGGGAAAATCAAAAGCACTGTTTAGATAAGAAGGCTACCTTAGGAGAGAGAAAAACAGCTAATTAGACCACCATTTCAGGACTCACTGCACCCTTCTTGCTTAAGGAGGCACTACATGCAAACAGGTAGAGAATCATTGAGTTTCAAAAAAGTTTAGTTTTGATTATTGCATGGAGATCTACATTTTTTAACTTCTTTAATTGGAACCATATTGGTGACCTTCTTGATGTTCTTGAGCTAATAGTGTCCCAGCTCAAACTCTAGTTCTCAAACTCTAGCTCAAACTCATGACTAGACTGAATTTGTCAGAATACTTCCCTGGTTTAATCTTTATGAAAAGAATATGATCCTTAAGGATTTAGGTCATCGTCTGAATATGCTTCCCTTGACCTCTAATTTCTATTAACACTACCACCATGCTCTCAGCTCTTCTGGACTCAAAAGTTCTTTATTACCTTAGGCTTATCAATTTATCTCATTCTTTAATCCCATGACTGCTATAGATAGTGTAGTCTACCTATGCTCACTCCCACTTTTTGGCAAGATGGAGGAAACACTGAACTCGATGCAACATAGGATAGTGATCTCTAGGAGACTGGAAACAAGATAAGCCCTACAACTGCCCCTGCTCATTGTCCTAGAAGAGTTTCTAGACTAAAGTGTTGGGACAAGAAACCCAGTTGGGTACCAACAGTTTCCCTGCCTTGGGAAGACAGAATTAGGAGTACAGGAAGGAAGAAGTAGGTAGAATTCACTGGACAGAGTACAAGAGAGGAGATAGCTGCACAGAGAGGGGGCTCCAGAGATGTGGAAAGGGGCCCCAAAATCTTCAGCTGACCAGCATGTATGTGAGGAATCACCTGACATCAGGGAAGCACCCAAATGGGGTAGAGGGAACAAGCATCAGAGATTACCGAGGGCTGGGAATGGTCTGTTTCCACCAACCAGAGTGGAAAAATGTCATAGGTCACAGAATTGGATAGGACACCCAGAAAGGTGGTCTCAAAAGATTGTGTTTTCTCTGTGCAAGCAAGATTAAAAGCAAGTCTTGAAGATATCGAGCTGTTTCCAATAACTGTGTCCAAGAGCAGTAACTGTCCACAGTTCCTTAAACTGTGTCCAGGGATATTTATTGGGATATAAAAATATCCAGCACCAACAAGTAACATTCACAAGGTCTTACCTCTGATGAAAAGTTGCCAAGTATGTAAAACAGAAAAATACAAAACCAAGTGAGAAGTTACCATATGTTAACATAAGCAGAAAATTTATATAAACCATTTATGAATGTCTTCCGTATGCTTGATATGGCAGATACATTTAAAAAGAAGAAGAAACCTATTTGACCTCCTAGAAATGAAAATACAATGTCTGAAATGAAAAATACACTGGGATGAGGTTAACATCGGATTAGACACTTAAGAAGAAAAAAAATCAATGAACTTGAAGACAGAGCAACATTATCTATCCAGAATGAAACTCGGAGAAAAAAAAGATTGAAAAAAGTGAACAGAATATTGATGATCTTTAGGAATCCTTCAAATGGCTTCATATACATGTAGTAGGTGGAAATCTTAGGGATGACAACTATGTTCATAATCTGATTTGTAGTGATGGTTTCATGGGTTTATACATAGACCAAAATGTTTAAAAGTAGACATTCTAAATATGTGCAGTTTGTGATGTCAGTTATGCCTCAATAAATCTGAAAAAAGATAAAAAGAATATATTTGAAGGAACTTTCAACACTAGTCCCTCTGACTTCTTATTTCCCTGCCCTCTAACTTCCTCAGCTCTGCCCCTCTCTAGGACTGACAGCCCAGGATTGACAGCTCTCCCCCAGGTTTCTTCATTGCAGAGGGTCCCTTTGAGATGCCCCTTCCTCCTTTCAGCAGCAAGTTTAAGATCCTTCAGTACATTACTATGAATACCCAATCAGAATCAACCAAAATAGCTTCACAGACATTTTCAAAGGCTGTTATGAATTACTATAAACATTACAGTTTTTAAAAGACAAGTAATTAGTTAATTAGCAATTCTGCGAATTAGCCATTTGGCAAACTGGTTTTCAGGGAATTGTCTTTTGGTGAATTGACACAGAGCTGCCTGACATCAACAATCATCCTTTACCTAGGAAAACAGATGGACTGAAAAATTAATATTCTTCTTAGGTAATGTTCATTTAGAACCTGCATGTCTCACTAGAAGCAGCCTATGGATTTGCAAAAAGAGAAGAGAATATATATTTGTTTGCAACATTCTCTTGCTTAGAAATTATACTTTCATAATTTTTAAGGTTTCTGCCTTTAAAGTAAGCCAGACAAGAATTCATAATTCAATGAAATGGCATTAGGGTTGTGGCCAGAACTAGACATTAAAATTTATTCAGAATTATAACCAGAATTGGTCAAGAAGATGGAAAGTATGCAGAATTCAAATACATAGTAAAGAAATAAATTAATTGAAACCAGTTTGGGTGGGGTTTTAAAATTCTGTCTACATAAATCAGGTAATAAACTTTGAATATAGTTACAGAAGAACTAGGGAGAGGGGTAATTTGAACCTAATGATACAAGATGAGAAATGTAGCACATATGAGGATATGTTCTTGGAGTTCCTGTTGACTCAGGGGAATAAAGAAGACCCAGCAGCCTGTCAAAGCCTACAGTTGTATTGTTTTGTGTGTAGTAGAACAGAGGTCCTATGTCCTGGTCTTATTTCTACCAAAAAAGTAACTGTAACTTGGTCTCATATATTCACCTAATTACTGCTGATATCTCAAGATGATAATGTGGTATCTATGGTTTGTTGGTGAGCATCTGTGGCACCAGAAGAATCATCTAGATATACAGATCCCGGTCCCATATTCTTATCCTGGATCTGACCCTCAGCTTGCTTTAGAAAGAAAAAAATGTTCCCATCATAGTTCAAGTGCCTTTTCATTTCTGGGAATGACTAGAATTGAATGTAGAAATGGTGATGTAAATCAACACATACTATCACATTTTTAATTATGTTTAGAATAATATGATAAATGTTTGTTATTTAATATGTCTCTACTGTTCAAGAAAATCTGACATATTGGTCAAGCAAAAACCTAATTATATGATAAAGTAGTAGCACTTTTAATAATAACTGTCCACACTGCTAAAGACAGTTTCAAAAGCAAACACAAGTCTTATTTAACTTTTGACAGAATGGTAGATTAAAGATGAATTAAGCTATGCTCTGGCTTTATTCTTTTGCCAGAAGATTTTTGGGGGCATTATACTGCTAACAACATAATAAATCTAATTGAAGAAATATATAGAGATTGGCGAAATGTCATAGAATTGGCATTGGAACAATCAGATGAAGCAATTTAGCAGCTACAAGCATAAGATGATTAGTCACACCATTCAACGGGGTATTCTGAATGAAAGTAGAGCACAAAATAATGTCACAGATTCACAGTCTGACCCGGAACGACAGGAGGCCACTGTTACTGGCCAATTGACTGTTAAGTCTGTACCTTATAATATAAAAAAAAGTTCAAATAAGACGAATTAATGTAGAATGGAATTATATGATTAGATTTCAAGATACCTTGAACTTAAAAAAGGCTATTCTGCAGGGGAGGGGGAGGGAGAGGGATCAAAACGAGGGCGGGAAGAGCACAGGGGACTATGGTGATGGTGCAGGGGTGAATTGGTGGTGGGGATTCTATGGGTACTACACCTGAGAAGAAAGCAAACATTGTACAAAAATGAACAATAATGTAAAATATATATAAATAAATTACATTAAAATAAAAAAGGCTAGTCTAACAAAACAAAAATTCTGAGCTTTGTCATTTGTAAATACACTATTTACATATCGGAATTCAGCAGACTTAATGGTTGCTATAAGAAAGTCATTTAGTGGAAACTATAAAATAATCCTCATAATTGTGTTGAATGTCCAGTATTTCATTAGTTCTGTGGTAAAGAGCATCCTATTACATAACTACTGTTGTGATTTCAACATTTGTGTGTGTGCAGAGGACAGGTAGAGCTGAGTAGACAGAAGCCATTTAGGTATCTTGAGAGATAATTACACAGCTCCATTCTAAATAGATCAAAAAGAAAAAAAGCAATTGGGGAAAACAAGTGTACAAAAGCAAATTTTAGAAAGAAACAAAATGCATATATAAAAATGTAAATTATAAATAAGAATATCAAGTTAAGTCTACTGCGGATATTCAGAAAGGATCTTCAAGCAGGGCACAAGCCTTCAATTAGGCGTTGCTGCAACAAGACTGTGCCATAATCATCTGCCAAATCTTCAAGTTCAGGAGATAAAGGACAGGTGACATTTTCATCTCAGTTGCTTACTATTAGAAAGATAGAAAATCTTTCTAGCTGAAGCTTGCAAAAAAATACTTCATTTCTGCCACGCCATTTGTGTGTTGCAATGAGCAGTATCACTTCGAGAATTCGAGCAAGTCATATCACTGAGAACCGTTCTTACATCATAATGTCCACGTTTTAAATTTAACCACCGACTTTTTTTCTTGTTATTTAAAACGTTCATTTATACTGATGTTTAAAATCAGTTTGGGAGCATGCCACATCACAGCTGCGCTTACATGAACAGGAACATATAAGCACCATGAACCAGTCCCCCTTTGACATTCTGAGTCCAACGCCTCTAAATTTATTTTAATTATTTATTTTTTATTGTTCATTGCAATTTTTTTTATTTGTGTCTTTTACATTACTGTATATTCCCCGTAGGTTTCCACTACCAATTCACCCGTGAACCATCACCACAGTCCCCTGTGCTCCCCTCTCCCCCGTTCTGAGCCCCAATTTTCCCCCCTCTCTCGCTGGTTGACGCTCTTGTATTTGGTTCCCCTATATTCCTGTTGTAAGTGAGACCATTCGATATTTTAAATTTATATCAGAAAGCTATAGAAATCAAAACACTATGGGGGGCCAGCTCCAGGGCCGATGCCTGGGGCGGGCAGAGGGCGGTGAGGAAAGACCCACGAAGGGAGGCGCACCGGCCAAATGCCACTGCAGGCGCCTGGGGCCAGTGGCGCAGGGGGCGCGCCAGGTGGGGGCCCTGAGGAGGACCTGGCTTCTGTGCAGCGTCGGAACCAGGTTGCCCCCTGGCCGGGCTAGGCTCGCACTTCCGGAAGCCGCCTGGCAGGCCGGGCCACCCGCACGCGGGCGTCCTCAGGCCCACACCTGGCCTGTGGCTGGTGTCTCGGCCCAGGGGCCTAAGAGCCTGTGCTGACCGATGCCTGGACACCAGCACCCCTGCGCGCCAGCACCACCGGGGCCCCGGGGCCACTGACGCCCGACCCGCGGCCTGCGCGCCGGCCCAGCCAGCTCTGCGCACACCGAGGGCGCGGCGGCAGCCCCAGCGCTTGTCCTGCGCACAGTCCCGGCCGTGTCTGCCCACTGGGCTCTGAAGCACCCTCCACTTCCTGCGCTGCTTCCTTGCGGCCTTGCCCTGCAGATTCCGCTCCAGCTGGTGGAGCCAGTGGGGCCTTCGGGCAGCTCGTGCCTGGCCTAGAGCGTGAGGGAGCCGCGGATCGTGCTGCTGGCCAGCGCCCTGAGGTGCCCCGTGGACTTCGAGGTAGCAGCTGCCACAGCCATCGCAGTGGCTGTTTCCTTGATTGGGTAAGTCAGAGCCCTCCTCGCCTCCACCCTGCCCCCAGATGGAGTCTGCAAATCCACCTGCCCACACCCCCACACTGGGGAGAGGGAGGGCTGGGCCTTCTCTGTGAGGGGGAGGTCGCCCTCCTCGTGCCGACTCTGCCCTGCGCTCCCTGCGTGCACTTTAAGATGCGGCCCCCCAGGTCTTCTGCTTGTGGGTCCTCCCAGAGCCTTCCCGGATGAGGCGGGTGGAGCCTTCAGTTCAGTCTGCCCTGGGAGACCCTCACTGACCTGTCCGTTTTCAGGGCCACATTGGGTGGGATCTCCAGGGGTGTGGGAGCCACTGCCTGGCAGGTTCCTAGTACCCGCCCGGTCTGTGGCACGTTTGTCTTCATCCTGGGCAGGTCCCTTGAGAACGTCATACCACGTGCTGTCTGTTTCTTCAAATGTGAATTTTGGGGAAGCAGACCAACTCCTTTCCGGCTTTGGGGAGGCTTTTGACGCAGAAGTGTGACCTCAGAGTGCATCTTAAAAGCACACCCCCAAAACAGGAGCAAACCCTCTTGACAAAGGGTATGCCCCTGGGCGGGACCTCTGCGAGTGGGGCCTGGGGGCCCACACTTTGTACTGCCTTGGCTGCTGGAGCAGCGCGAGTGACAGGCAGCCATGAGTGTGGCCAGGAGAGAAAGAAGGGCCAGTGTTTCAGAGACAGCTTTCTGTGGCCGAGAACTCACACCAGAGGGCCAGCCTGTTACCCAGACCCCTCCCCCGCCTTCCACATATGACCACCCATATGTGGTCGTGGGGCACTATGGCCACTGCGTCAGGAGAGTGGCTGTGTGGCTTAGCGGGCACAAGCTTTCTGCACAATTATGTTGGGACAGCCGGTGAGAACTGCATGAGCCTGCTCTGAAGACTGATGTGATTGCAACATTTGTGTGTGTGCAAAGAGGACAGGTAGAGCTGAATAGACAGAAGCAATTTAGGTATCTTGAGATCTAATTACACAGCTCCATTCTATCTTAATAGACCAAAAAGAAAAAAACAAACAACAAAAAAATCAATTGGGGGAAACATCAAATGTACAAAAGCAATTACTTAGAAAAATTATAAAATTTATATATAAAAAAGTAAATTATACATAAGAATGACAAGTTAAGTCTACTGCGGATATTCAGAAAGGACCTTCAAGCAGGGCACAAGGCTTCAATTAGGGGTTGCTTCACTGATGCTACTTCACCCCTACTCTGGCTGGCCACTCCCCCTGCACATGGGCAGCGACTCCATAGGTACTGCCCTGCCAGTCAGGCCAGTGGCCGAAGTAGCTGCCAGGATTGTACGGCAGAAGAGAATGTCCAAAATCCGTAATACAAACTAGCCACTGGGTGACATCTGAAGTCTGCCCTAACTTGAGCTCCCTTTTACTTGAGCCAAATGTATTTCCTTAGGTATTATACAGCCACTAAGATACTGATGGCTAAACGCATTCTAATTGACAGAAACCGTTATTTTTGGTTGGTCAGAATGAAATGTGGACAGTTCCTTTTCTTGATTTCTATACACTAAGGGATGTGCAATTATCAGCAAGACATATTATTTGTTTGGTACTTTTTCTGGTCTTAGCAAGATGAGATGTAGCAGACATCTGGGTCACTGGATTCTGCCATCCGTTTTCCTTGTGCTTTTGCCAGCTAGATGATTTGATTCAGTATAACAACTGGTCACCTGGTCAGCGTGATAGGCTGGCCCTGATTGTGCTTTGAAATCTAGAAGTTACCTTTATCTTCACCTCAATGAAACCGTTGTTTTCACTATGCTGCTAACTGTTATGGCTCTGGCTCCAGCAATGTCTATGTAGCTTGAATAGTTGTATAAGGTGATGCTACTTACCAGCTTTCAGAGCCAAAAACATTGTGGCTTTTCTTAATACACATGCAGAGTCAGTCTGCACCTTCTGATTAAATTTGAAGCAAACGTATTTTTATGATTGAAAGAGGTTTTGGTTCTCTTATCTGCCTCCCTCCTCTCCTCCCTCCTCTCCTTCCTCTTCCCCTCCCTCCTCCCCTCCCTCCTCCTCTCCCTCCTTCTCTCCCTCCTCCCTTCCCTCCTTCCCTTCCTCTCTCTCTCTCCCTTGTAGTTATATACAGCAGGTAGTTACTGATCATCTGCTGTGGGTCAGTCACTGTATGAAGCAAAGTCACAGGTAAAGACTAATCTGCCCTCCAAGCCCTTGTGCTTAGAGGCGAGTTGGACGTGCCTTGTGACAAGTGCAGTGGAAAGTGTTAGCCACGTGCTGCTGAGGAGGAGGCAGCAAGGTCCTCTCCCCTCACCCCCTTGTTCCTACACTTTCCATCAGTCCTTTAACTCCTGCTTTAAGATGCTCTTTATTTCAACAATGGTTGTAGTGATATATCCATCTTCCCACCCCATGTCCACTAAACAGAACTCCGTTTCTTGTGGACAATCGCAAAATGACTCCTGCAAACATGGTGTGAGCACTTAACAAAGATTGCTATTTTGTCTTGAAAAAGAAAAGACTCTCCCGGCCCTTTTGGTCTTCTTCTAGAGATTGGGGGTGTGGGGGGGCAGTGGTTGTCTAGAAAGGTCTGGCCACTCTGTCCCTTGAATCCTTAGTGTTTCCTGGTCTATTGTCACAGAAACGTCCTCATCTTCTTGATGGACACACCCGTGTCTTCCTTTTTTCTTCTTGAAGATGAAAGCTATGAGAGACCTCTCCACTGTCTTCCTTTTTAGAGGCAAAGCTAGTGTCTAATTTCTCTGCCCTATTTTCAACATTTCAACTACTGACATAAAGACACAGCATCTCTCTTTCTGCTCTGAAGAAACAGGCTTGAAAATAAATCATTCCTAGCAGCATTTTATTATTCTGCAATTGTTTTGGAGATAGGACTCTGTGTTAGTAGACTGTATATCTTGTCCTAGTAAAAGGCCTGGCCACCAGAATCCTTTGAACTTTAACATTAACTCATTCTCACTTGGCTTTTAGAATAAATCCTTTGCTTTGGGATGCTGCTTCCCTTACTGTTGGGTATGCTTGTCCTTAATCACAGTCTACCTGCTTTACCCAGGAATGAACAATGCCCCTAATATGTGATCTTTGCTAGCCAGCAATGTCGGTGCCCACTTCCCCAGATGGGACCTATTTCTTACTCTGGAAGGTGTGATAGTCTAGGGATCAAGCATTAGAAGGGCATAGTAGGCTGGAAAGAGTGACCACAGCAAAAACCCCTGCTGGATACAGAAGACCTAGTAGATAAGGGACTCTGGATGCTGAAGAGGGTGACACTAAAGATTCTGACCTCCTGGGACTCAGATGACCTTCTGAACTGACAGCAAAGCATGAGTTCCCCTAACTGCATGGGGGTAGGGGGTAAAGAACGTAGCAAATATTCATGAACCCCACACTGTGTGAGCAGCCTCAGTGCCAGAGGTTTTCAAGTATATTTAATCCTGACGGGCTCCAAAATGCTTTCTAGCTGATGACTGGCAAAACTGGGAATCCACCCAGAACCATCTGACACCAAAGTTACCTCCAAATTGGCCTTTCTAAAGGCTCACGTCTCTGTGTTTTTCCTTTTCCTGAACCGCAGGCGGCCATGTTTATCCAGACCCGCGAGTGTAAAATTGATGACATAATCACGCGATGGTGTCTATGGGACTATTACGGGAGGATTAGGCTATTATCAACAAATCGGGGACTAGTATTGTTTTATCAGCATGGGAGTGTTTTCAATTAATTTGTAATTAAATAAAGGAAGCAATTTACTGGGTCTTGGAAGAGTCAGGACTGGGGAAGGCTTATCTCATCAGTCTCAGCTGTGCATTCCTCCTGCAAGGCTCATTGTTTAGATCGCAGCGGTGATACATGATCTGACCTATAGGAGTAATTCTATAAAACATCAATATTTTCCTTCCTTTAACCCGTGGTGCTGTGGTGACTGGAGAAATCTGCTTGGAACGGCCTCCTCCGTGAGTCCATCAAGAATCACCCCTTTGGCCTTACTGTTCTGTTAGCTATTCCTGCCAAAGAGCCATCTCCTTGTTGGAAATGACCAAATGCATTTGTTCCAGGAGAAAGACAAGTTGACTTCATGGCTTCATCCTTGTTTTAAATGATTTTGCATCTAGGTCGTTGTAGGCACTATGTTGGCATCTTTATACCTGTGGGCTGATATACTTTTCGCACAATCGTCTTGCAAAGTAGGTCTATTACCTCCATTTTCTGGATGAGCAAATTTAAGTTGGTTGGTGGCTGAGCCAGGAGCATTGCCCAGTTGTGTAGCATTCTCAGGACCCAGAGATTTTCTGCAGACTGAAAAGTGAACATGGGACTGTTTCCCACACAGCCAGAGTGCAGGTGTTTCCTACAGGTAATTCTTTCCTTTACTCATAGTATCTTAAACATCAGTCAGGTATCCATAGGACTAGATACAGACCTTTCAGTTAATATTATTAACTAATGCTAAATAATAATCATTATTGTGATATTTACAATGGCAGCAAGAATAACAGAAACAAACTCTATTGCTTATCTGGTTCCAGGGACACTTTTAAATGCTTAACTCATTAAATCCTCATAAAAATGTTGTGAGATACACTCCTACTATTATATCTGTTACAGGTGGAGAAACATAGTGACAAGGTAGTTCAAAGTAGTAGTAATTTTCCTAAGGTGAGCTCTCCCTTGGGGTAGATAGCAATTTCCATAGTAAAGGACTCCAAAGTGGAGTATTACTAGATCGTTTTAGAATTACAATTTTTATTTGTCAAAGTATTACTATATTTATCATTTGTCTTTGATATCGCCATTAATGAACATATGTTTTTTGACATTGACACTTACAATTCTGGTACCAATTCTGACATATGTGATCCCCCTCTCCCCCCCCCCACCCCAAACAATTGGGTTTCTTACAGTTCTAACACAATCGACCTGGAGAATAGGGTCAGATCCCACAGAGCAAGGGATCAGCTCCACAAAACAACCCAACCCCACCCATCTTGAGTTTGGTTAACTTACTGCAACAGCTCACAGAACCCAGAGAAACATTTTATTTGTTAGGTTACTGGTTTATCATCAAAGTGTCTAACTCAGGAATAATCCAGTGGGAGAGATACAGAGGGTAAAGTACAGGAAAGGAAGAGGAGCTTCTATGCCCCTCTAAGCATGCCATTTTCTCCTTGTTCACCAACCTAGAAACTTTGAACCCCATCCATTTGAGATTTTATGGAAGCTTCAGTACACAGACTTGATTGATTAAATTATTGACCACTGAAGACTGAATTGCATTCCCAGCTCCCTTCCCCTCCCTGAGAGGTCTGTGGGGGAACGGGACTGAAAGTTCCATCCTTCTAATCATGTGGCTGGCTCCTTAGGCAAGCAGCCCCCTCCTGAGGTACCCCAGCTTGTATGTATAAATAAAAAATAAATCTTTAAAAAAAAATAAAATAAAAAATAAAAACTCATCCATTAGCATAGCAAAGGATCTTTTACATCACAAAGACCTTTTGTTTTAAGGGCTCCATGCCAGGAACAGGACCAAGAGCAAATATATTTGTTATTATAAATCACATTATCATAACACCTTTGCTAGATCTGGATGTCTAGTAGTGACCTTTAATATTCAAGAAGCTCTAAGAAACCATGAAAATTCTACACATACATCTTGGTTGGAAGTAACTGCATTGTCTTCATATATTGCCAGCTGATTGCTTTCACTTGGGCCTGGTTGATGTACAGATTATAATATATACATTTCTCTGAATCAACACTCACAAGTGAGCAGGGTGATAGTAGTAGGGAACTTTGACACCCCATTCACATCAATGGGTAGACCTTCCAGTCAGGAAACCAATAAGGAAAATCAGGTGTAAATGATAAATTAGAACAACCGGGTGGACATGATAGATAGGTACAGAACATTCTACCCCAAAGCAGCAGAATCTACATTCTTCTCAAGTGCGCATGGAACTTCTGAAGGATAGATCACATAGTGTGACACAAAATAAATCCTAATAAATTTAAGATAATAGTAAGCATCCTTTGCAACCACAGTGGTATAGGTTAGAAATCAACTACAAGAAGAAAAATGGAAAGAACACAAATAAGTGGGAATTAAACAGCATGGTGCTAACTATTGGGTCACTGAAGAAATGAAAGGAGAAATCAAAATATGTCAGAAGAGGAATGAGAATGAGAACACGACCTACCAGAAACCTTGGGATATAGCAAAAGCACATAATATCACAGACCCATCTCAAGAAACAAGAAAAATCTCAAACAACTGTAGCTTACACCTAGAAAAAGTGGAAAAAGAAACAAAGGAAGCCCAAAGTTAGTAGAAGGAAAAAAATGATAAAAATTAGAGTGGAAATAAAATAAATAAAAAAGTGGGAGAAAATATTTGTAGTTCATACAACAGACAAGAGTCTGATCACAAAAATCTACGAAGAACTCACATGACTCAACAAAAATAGAGCAAAACATCCAGTCAAAAAATTGGCAGAAGGACTTAAAAGACACTTTTCCAAAGAGGAAGTGCAAATGGCAAACAGACATTTGAAAAAATGTTCAACATCCCTCATAATCAGGGAAATGCAAATAAAAACTACAATGACATACTACCTTACACCAACAAGAATGGCACACATTAAAAAAAAAAACAGAAAACAACAAATGTTGGCGAGAATGTGGAGAAAAAGGAATGCTCCTACACTGTTGGTGGGACTGCAGACTGGTCCATAGCTGTATGGAAAGCTGTATGGTGAATTCTCAAACAACTGAAAATGGAGCTTCCGTACAACCCAGCAATTCCACTCCTAGGAATATACCCAAAGGACACAAAAACAGTAATCCAAAAGGTCACATGCATACCTATGTTTATTGCAGCACAATTTACAATAGCTAAAACATGGAAACAACCCAAATGCCCAAAAATTGATGACTGGGTCAAGAAAATGTGGTGTATGCATACAATGGAGCACTATTCAGCAGTCAAAAATGATAAACTAATGCAATTCTCAACAACATGGATGGAGCTAGAAGGGATCATGCTCAGTGAAATAAGCCAGAAGGAAAAAGAAAAATATCGAATGGTATCACTTATAGTGGGACTATAAGAGAGCCAAACGAGAAATCAGAAAGAGAAAATAGCACACAAAACATAACAAAAGCAAAAACTAGCAGACAACCACAAATCAGAGACATTCTACAGGGGAGGAGGAGGAGGAGGAGAGACCAAAACAGAGGAGAAAGAACACAAGGGAGTATGGTGATGATGTTTCACAGGTGAATTGGTGGTGGGAAACCTGTGGGGTGATGCACAATAATATAAAGGATATAAATTAAAAAAATGAAAAAAAACAAAAATATGCAAAAGATCAATGAAACAAAGGGCTGTTTTTTTGAAAACAGTCAACAAATTCCACAAGCCTTTGGCCACATTCAGTGAGGAAAAAAAGAGAAAACATGCAAATAAATAAAATAAAAAATGAAAGAGGAGATGATATAATGGATACACAGCAATACAAAGGATCATAAGAATTTAAGAATTTATGCCAACAGATTTGATGACCTAAGGGAAATGGGTAAATTCCTTGAATCATACGACCTCCCAAGATTGTGTCATGAAGAAATAGAAAACCTGAGCAGAGTTATCCCAACTAAAGCAATTGAAACAAATTACTTTTAAAAACTCCCAAGAAACAAAAGGCCAGGACACATGACATCACTGGTGAATCCTACCAAGCCTTCACAGACCTATCTTTTTCAAACTCTCCCAAAAACTTGAGATAAAGGGAATGCTTCTAAACATATTTTAGGAGGCTAACATTACCTTGATACCAAAAGCAGACAGACACTATTTATGTGGGCATTAATCGATGAAAAGGAACCAAGAGTATATGTTAGAGAAAGGGAAGTCTCTTCAACATATGGTGCTGGGAAAACTGAACAGCCACATGCAAAAGAATGAAACTAGGCCATTCTCACACCATACACAAAAATTAACTCAAAATGAATTAAAGACTTGGATATAAAACCTGAAACCATAAAATATAGAAGAAAACATAGGAAAAACACTCTGTGACATCGACTTTAGTGCTATCTTTGTGGATTTGTCTCCAATTGCAAGAGAAAGTAAAGAGAATATAAACAATTGGGATTCCATCAAGCTAAAATGCTTCCTCACAGTGCGAGAACCATTGTCAAAATGAAGACAGCCTGCTGAATGGGAGAAAATATTTGTCCATCTTACATCTGACAAGGGCTCGCTATTCAGTATCTACAAAGAACTCTTGCAACTCAACAGCAAGATTAAAAGATGGACAGAGGATCTAAATAGGTATTTTATTAAAGAAGACATGAAGAGAGCCAACGGACAGATGAAAAGATGTTCTACAGCATATCACTTTGAAAGTACAAATCAAAACCACACTGAGATTTCATCTGGTCAGAATGACTTGGTTATCAGAAAGCCAAGAAAGATTAAATGCTGGTGAGGATGTGAGAAAAAAGAACCTTTGGTACTATTGATAAGAATATCAATTGGTGCTTTCAAACACTCAGCCTGAGTCTCTAAAAAAGCAGAGTCCATCCAGCCTGAGATGTTTATAAATAATCATAAAGAAAGCATGCCATTCTTATTGTTATACATTATCAGCCAAAGTGGGAGGAAACACAGTACTGTTTTATCATATTCTCTCATCAGTCTCAAATGCTCTACAAACCAGAAAAACTCTCTACAATCTGTATCAACTGTTTAAAATACTGTGTTCCTATTGCTGTATTCACAGTGAGAAACAATAACACAAAGGAAGGTTATATGCACTCTTCCATGAGAGATTTTCTTCTAAAATCCAGACTTGGGCCATAAATGTTTAGAAGTTCCTTATTTAGTTCACCCAGAGGCTGTCTGCCTCAAAATACCTTTTGCAAATCTTTATTAATAACTGAAATGCCAATGTATCTGTTTAAAATGAAGTCATTACTTAAAGTTCTTAGGTCTATGCCTGGTATGTAGGAATTCTCAATAAATAATGACTTATCTATCCAAAAAAAGTAGAGTTAAAAAAATTAATTACATTGAAAAGTGGAAAAAATTGATCTGAATTCTTTAGATTTTCTTTTTCCAACATATGCCTGATATATGGTTGGAAAGCAATGAATGAATGAACGAGAGAACCTAAGGTGTCTGGAGATTTCCCTCAACCAAAGAGGTATTTAAAGCTGCAGGCATTTCTGAGCAGAGATGGTCAAGGTATAGTGCCTTTCTCTTTCCAGCTGCTGGCTTATGTGTTACTAAAGTCCCCAGCTGGGGACAGCTGTGCCAGTTGGGACCAGCTGAGTATCCAGCTACATTTGCAGAATGAAAACACCCAGGCATGGGTGGGACGTGTCTTATTGGCAACTAACCATGCCTTAAGTAGTTGTATCCCTGGGAAGTCTACCCACATTTCTCAGGCTTCTGGGTGGGCTTCTGAGAATTAGCACCACTTGTTAGCTACAGTCTGCAGAAGTGCTTCACTCTTGTTTCTTTGTTCCCTCAGTAAGGAGAGTCCTGTGTCTCTAGGTCCTTGGATTTTCTGGATTCTCTGCAGATAGTGGGTGGTGTCCTGATGAGCACAGCAGGGACACCTGCAAGGGATTATTATTTATTGAAACTTGATCCTATTCTGAAAGTGTTTTAAGAAGATTATAAAAAGACATATAGTTTGAAGGTGTTTTTAAAGTGATAAAATTAATGGAAAAGAAAAATGGGTGTAACACAACTAGATGATTAATATAGAAGTTGTTTGATAGAGCATGAAGACCATGAGATCTGGTGTGTTTGCTGCAGGTATCCTACAAATCTGGCTCTGAGTCCCTTAGAAACCAGAAAAAAAAAGTGGGGGGGGGAGGAAATCAATTTTAGGACTCACAGCATCTGTAAAATAAGAACAAACCAGTTGCTCAAAAGAGCTTCTCTTTTGCCCTAAGAAATTTTAGTCTTTTGCATTCTGTGGATAAGTAACCTATACAATACAGACAACAATTTTAACCCCTGAACAGGGGACACTGAAACACAGTAACAGGGTCAGGGCTTTATAGAAATCTGATTATAGGCAGAATTTCCATGTAATCAGGAACTGCTGGAGAGAACAGTGCTTTTTGCTTTCTCCTTATAGCCATCCCAAAACCTTGCCTAGAACTCAGGGGTAGCCAGGAGTAAAGGTTTCGAGGAGCCAGACAATAGCACAGTATACTGATACCTAACAAGGCTGTGGTCTTTATTCATGTAGTGCCAAAAGAGGAAGGAAACTCAGTCAAAAGCTACGCTATCAATAAAGCCAGGAAGTCCATGAAATCCAAACGTATAACTTGAACAGAAGAGGAGGAGTTTTGCAAATGCTTAAACTCCTGTAGATAATACAGCCACCTCTCCGGTTTGTGCAGAGTCCCCAGGGAATCCCAAAATCTTGTTTCAACAAAATATTGACCTTTGCCCCAGATGGAGGTATGTTCTCATCACATAGAGGAAAAAGGGTTCTGTCTTGATAAAGTGGAAATAAGCTAGTGGTGGTTTTTGTTCTTTGAACCACATTCAGTAGTCTCCAAATAGTTGGGTCCAGGATAAAATTAGGACAGGCTTTAATTAAAAGTAATTACATTATGAATTATTTTCTTAGGAATTTATGACACTCTTTAATTATGATAATAGTGGATATGACAATTGGGGGAAAAAGAGCATTATTTGGATACTTAGCTAGGTGTCCTAGCACCTATACAAATGGTATGTTGCATGACCTAAAAAGTATATAATTATGTATCTTAATACTAGAAACATGAGTGATAAGAAATAGGTTTTGGTTCCATATAAGGGGTATTTTAAAAAATAATTCAAACTGCCTGAGGACTGCTTTAGATATAGGGAATTTTGGGGCCAAGATCGGTCCACCAGTTGCCAGGAAATCATACTTCATTGTCATAATCAACCTGGATAGCATTTAAGGTTCTTTTCAATGGTGACTTTCAGTGATTTTATGAAAAGTGTCATGTTCCTACCTTGTTATCAGTGGGAAATTTGTTTCCACTTATGTTTCTTCTTCCTTAGTTGGAATGGGTTTGTGCTAATCCAGACATACTCTCTTTGACTTCTGGGTCAAACCATCCGATGGTTCCCATAGGATGAAATCAAGAGCTGGCATCCAGAGGGCAGGGTTAAAATAATTGGCCCAGGCCTCTCTGGTAGCACAGGGGTTAAAATCTCAGCGCTATTAAGCTATCACCAGCCACTGCAGCATGAGTTCGATCCCTGGCCAGGGAGGTGACCCAGAGGGCGCAGCAGACCTCTCCTGTCTCGCCCGCTGCTCCTCTCAGCAGTGTACTTCAGTAGCTCCACCACTTCTGCTCCCCACTCTGGTGAATCCTCTCACGCCACCGCCCCCCCCCCCACCTCTGGCCTACACGCCAGTTCTTAGATGCATAAATAAATCAAAACTAAATCTTTAATTAAAAAAATAATAAAATAATTGGCCCATGTATGAACAGAATCCATGTCCATCACGGACAGGGAAGCCTCTTACTATGACAGTAATAGTACTTCCTCAACAGATATTTACTGAATTCTTATGTTGAACATAAGCTAGGAAGAGGAGGATGACGGTGGGGCAGGAGAACTGGACTTGTCAGCAAGCTCAGTCTGCAGGGTGGTGGGGAAACTCAGCCAGAGCCACCAGGGTCAGTTCCTGTGTCTGGGGTGAGCCTTTGATTCGACACGCGCCTTTCCATGGCTTTCTCAGACACCCTCCTGCTGCTATCCAGCCAAGGATCTCCTTGTTAGCAAAGCTGACTTCCTGTGTTCATGAAGGATGAGAGAACAGGAAGCGCGACAGCCTGGCTTGGCCTTTGTGGGTGGAGCAGAGGGAGGGAGAATTGTGAGAAATGAGGGGCCGCCCTTGGAAGTCATAATCGGAACTTTTACTCTGAGTGAGATCGGGAGCCACCGGAGGGCTTTACGCAGAAGAGAAATACAGTTGATTGCCAAAGGATGCCCCTGTAACACTTGAACCCCTGTTCTGAGTTTTCACTGGAGGGTGGAGAGGACAGGAGCAGGGACAGTGATGAGGAGTGACCTGGGATGCTCCTGGAGTCGTGAGAGAGGGTAGGTGGCCACGGTCAGGCAGAGTGAGAAGGACGCGCTCAGCAGCCTGGGAACGGAAGCGATCCCAGTGGGACTGCAAGAAGAGCTGCCTGGCAGAGGATACAAGGAATAGATGTGCGGATAGTAGGGAGAACCTGGGAGGCCCAGGGCAGTATGGAGGTGAGCACAGACACTCTCTTTGAATCACCCCCAGAGCTTGTTAGGATCCAGACTCCTGGAGCCGCATCTGTAGAACTAGAATTTCCCAGGAGCTGTTGTGAGGCCCGCATGAGGTGGCTCTTTTGAATGCCCAAGCTGAGGAACCACAAAATACCTGAAATCCTTAAAATTAAAAATGAGCAGGGTATCTGTTGCTGCAAATTTCCAGTCCAAAGAGAACAGATGGAAGAATAATCAGAACTTTGATTTCTTCTGAAGTAATGTTATTCCTTAGTAATGCTAGAAGCTGCTCTGCTGTCACTTGTACTATGTGCAAAGTGCAGTTTTAAATAACTTACCTGTACCTTGGAGAAAAATTGTGTCTAGGAAAATTCTGGGCTTTGACAGCCCCACTGCCGTGCTCTCATCTGAGACAAGACGAACCTAGGCAGAGTTCCGAGCTTGCCAAGGAGGGTGGTGGGCGTGGAGTTGCCAATCAGAGCATGATACCTGGGTACCAATTATACCTGGGTAAGAAGAGGATGGAGAGAACAACTGTGATGGTCTGGGATGAGGCCGGAGCCTCAGAGCATAATAGGAGCCAGTGAAGAAAGGAAGACAGAGGCTGCCCCTGAGAAGTTCTACTGGAGAAAGAGGGCAAAGAATAGCAAGGGCCCAGGAGGACGCTCTTGGGAACTGGCAGAGATGTTTAGACACGAGGTGATGGAGCTTCGTCAGGTAGAATGTGATGTGAGCTCTCTTCCCAGCACCGTCCCATCCAGTCTTTGCCACCTTGGCTTGTGGCATCTGGTTGGGGGATGGCATAGTGCTGGGTTCTGCTGTGCGGGGGCACTGCCTGAACAGAGGCTGGCCAGCCCCCTTTCTCCAGGGTGCATCTTCATCGACTCAGACAAAGAAGGGCAGCCTGGTGGGGCTTGCCAACGCTGCCACCCAAGACTGTCCTGCTGGTCTCCTCTCTCTCCCACGTGAACCCTCGTGGCTTTTCCAGAATCTGTGTGGTAATTTTATTTATTGCCTCGATGTTTTCCAGGCAGAGAATCTGGAATTAGAGTGACCTTTCACCCACAGCAGCTGCTGATTTATCACAGGATCTGTTCGAGTCTCTTCCAGATGTTGATGTTCCTAACATGAAGCCATTTAATTTGAAATTGGCTCAGCTGGAAAATTAGGTTAGGGGTTTTTATAGTCACAGTACAAGGCAGAATTTTAACTCTCCATCCCCTCCCCACCCATTTTTTTTTTTTTTTAATAAAGCTAAGGTGCAAGTAGCACAAACCACAATTCAAAGAAATTTCAGTTCTGGGCTGGGCAACGCAGCGCTGAATCTGGAGGAAGGCGAAAAGGTAGGAGGCAAGTTCAGACTTACCGGGACGTCGCTGCTGGGGCCTCCAGAATGGCTGCCAGAAGCTATAAAGAGACTGCAGATGTGGGGGGGGCCTCAGCGCAGCTCACACGGGAAAGAGGGCAATTCCCCTGCACGGAGAGCATGAAAATGTGTTCCTCACCTCTGCCCTGAGCACCGGGCTCACTGCTGCTGATTAACTGCCTGCCAGGTCAAACTTTCCATCGTTAGGTGGTCTGGCCTACCTGTCAGAGTCCCGACCTACTTAGTGGTGTGTAAAAGTTTCAGAGCCCTCACCTTGTCCTGGCGCCATGCCAGGAGAAGGTGGGTGGTAATGGCTGCTGCCGGGAGGAGCAGTTAACTGCGTTGGAGGGAGACATTTCTCAGGTTGCTATGCATCGCCGGAAACCAGGCCTCTGAGGTGAAGATGAACTCGAGGTGAGGCAGAGATGAGGGAGGAAGCCACCTGGGCCTGGCTGGGGAGGACCCTTTCTGTTTTTTCATGGTGTCGCCAGGCTGCACGCAGCGCCAGGGATGGGACAGGGGACTTTGAGGAGGCACAGGCAGGACAGAGGTGGCTGGAACTTGAGGGCAAGTGGGTGGTGATGAGTAAAGGATGTGATCAATTATTTTAAATACCAGTGATGTTAAAAGTCAGCAGGACTTGTTCCGTGAGGCCAAGGGGGAAAGCAGGTACAGTGAATAAAAGCTGCAGAAAGGTAGATTCTTAGGTGAACTGAGTGATTAAACAGTGACAAGAGCAGCGGCAGTAAATTCCCTGTGTCTAGAAGTGCCTGGTTAACCACTCAGCAAATGTGCCAAATGGGGAGCAGTTTTAAGCAGTGGATGAGGATTTTTTAAAGACCTTTTTAAAGGCCCTCAAATCGATAATCCTAGACTCAGGTCCACCCTTAAAATGTTTTTTAGCTTTTACTGAAATTGCCTAAGCTTTGCCCTAATCCCTTTAACGAAAATAATAAAACTCTTCACAGAGAATGCTAAAGGTACCATGTGCCCAGTGTTTCAACTCCTTCAGAATGACAATCATGTCTAAATGTAAAATATGTGTTTTCCATTTAATTCTATTAACGGACAAGTTAGGAAAATTATGCAAACTGAAAGAATTGGATAGTGGGGCAATTTCGGAATATTTACCACAATTCTACAGCCAGGGAGATTCAAGTTCCTGATTCTTTCTCTCTTGAATTTTTTGCATCTGGAGTTATTTATTCTGGGATAGGTGCCCACTTCCTAACCCACAATTCTTCATGGTAACGAGCCCATCACATCCACCCAGGACAAGCTACTTCACCCCAATTTGGTCAGAAGAGTGAGTCAGAGGTTCATTCCACACAGGGGGTGAATTGACCAGAAACTACTCTTCCTTATAGAGAACAGTTGAGCTATGTCTTTATTAATTAAAACATTATGATGAAAATGCTGGCTGCAGGGGGAATCATTCATTATCCAGAAATATTGTCCACACTTGCCAAACATCTGGATTTGGTGGGGAAACATCTGTGTGGTTCAACTGAATTTTTCTTTTACATTTGGATGTTTTGGTGTCATGTAGACCCGCCTCAGTCAGGACTTGGAGGAAAATCTTGGCAGGAAAAAAACAAAATGACTTAATGCTAGCATAACAGCCTAAAAAGAATAAAGATTTTTCATTTAAGATTGTCATGATATGAGTAGACCCCGGAAAAAAAAAAAAAAAAACCTTCTTCTAAGTCAGTCAGTGAGTAATGACCAGGCAGCAGAAAATAATGAACTAAATTCCTAGTCCTCTTGCACAATTCAAGCAGATTATTGGCAAATTAGGAAACCATAAAAATGGTTCAAAATAAGACGAACTGTAAATCACTTGCAGGTATTTGGAAATTCGGGATGCACAAAGATTAACAGAAAACAATAAGCTATGACATGGGACATGAAAAACTGTTTGGAAGAAACAATTTATAAGAATGGAGAATGGAGAAGAATCTCGGGAATCTGGCTAAAAAAAAAAAAATACTATTAGACCAAGCTGGGGAAGGAGGATGGGGATTGTGAACTTTGTTCTTTATTAGAATATGGCTTTTTAACTGTTGAAGATAGATAAGCCCCAACCCCTGCAGACCTCTTAAGAGGTTCATGAAAAGAGAGGGCGTAAGTAAATGTGAGGTGAATGTATCTAGGGGCAAAGGAGGCTGGTAAACTGGAGAATTAATTTGCTCCTACCAACTATACACAGAGCAAGCAAATCTGTAACACTGATCCTTCTTCATTCCTCTCCCTCTGCTTGTATTTCCCCATTTTGCCTCCAGATGACTCAGTTCTTTTTATGAACCTTTCTGCTCCTGGTCTGGAAGATGAGAATTTTAAGTTTTTAAGTTCTGACTTCCCCCTCCCCCCTGCCTCCTGCCCAGCCAAATGCACACTTCTCTGTGAAATAGGGGTATTGAGTAATATTACTCTAATGATAACACCCAACACAAGTTGTTAAAATCCATAACCAAGCAATTATTGGATGAACAGCATTTGGAATTTTAAAATGCATTTTCAAAGCAATGCAAAAAGACAATGGAAACCTAGGATATAAGTGAGATTGCAAAGAGAAAGGGGGAAAGTATTAGCCCCCATGTTCTTCAAAATATATTAATGGAACATGCAATGATAGAAACAGGAAGAAGCTGCCTCTGGAAGCATATATACATCACAAGTATGACATCACTGGTGTCTAAAATAATTGATCACATCACATCCTTTACTCATCACCACCTACTTGCCCTGGTAGAAGCTGGAAGAAGCAGGCCTCAGTGTGGGTAGGCAGGGGATTCATGAATGATATTAAGAAATAATAGAAATGTGGGTCAAAAAGAATGAAAAGGGGTTCAACTTGGAGAAATGTAAAGTAATATGTTTGAAAGCAAACTACAAGAAATACTTAGCAGTTTTTTTTGTTGTAACATAATGATTTGAAGAACCATCATGCCGATGAAGAGAAGATGAATGATAGCTCTAACCCTTGGGGAGGCCATCCTTGGAATTCTGAGTTCAGGTCTCCCCATTTGAAAGTGAGGAATGAAAAAGAAAAATGAGGAGGAGGTCAGGAAAGTGCAGAATTAATTAACAGGTGATTAAAGGTGGTGGGTTTTAAGATGAAGATTTTAAAATTCCACAGAAGAATTCGACTGGTGTTGCTCTGTGATGGGAACACAGGCATGTGGACCCAGCTTACACGCTGTTATGGCATCAGGGACTAGGAGAGAAAGAGGGGGGTTAGAAACTTAGTTCCTCCCTCCCCCATTTTACAAATGAAGACTCAAATAGTATTTTAAAAGGCTGTAGTTAAAGTTATTTCTCAAGCAGTAGAAGTAAATATGAAACCGTAGGAGCTCTTGCCTATTAAGCCTTCAAGCCAGTAATCCCTGAATATATCATTTTTTGATGTCTTGATTTTATTTTCAGCATAAATTCATTCTGTCTTTGTTCTGGTGCTTTCCCCCCAGTTCCTGTCTCTGGTCCTCCTTTCTCTGAAAGGACTATGCCCGCTGGACCGAGCCTCTACTTACAATGTGTATCTCTTCTTCACCTCACATGGGAGATCTTGGGGGAAGCCAAATTCACCTTCAGAAACTTCTCTCCTTCCATCAGAATTAATTTTCTCTTCTGTGTGTCCTCTTGCTTTTTAAACTTCCACCATAGCAAGTCCATGTGTCCAGCTCATGCTTTCATACCATTATACCTGAGGGGAGAGAGTGTCTCCAAGATCTTTCTGTCCATTGTTTGTCTTAAGACCTAATAAAAGCACGACTTCTCCATGAATATTATTAGGTGAATGAAATGTTCCATTTTCTCTCTATCACTCACTTCCTAAACATCTGTCTATTGTAAGACAAAGAGACTTGATGACGGGAGGCATATGCTCTCTGCATACTGTCACTGTTGGTGTTAAACTATGACGTCCGCAGGAAGGAACAGATGGACTGAAAGAGCTGATTACAAGCATGGAAATTAAAGCAGTAAAAAAAAAAAAATCTTCCTAGAAATAAAACCCAGGACCAATTGGCTTTACAAATGAATTTTACGAAACTTTAAAGAAGACCTAATGCCTATCATGCTCAAATTGTTTTTAAAAATATAAGAGTGCTCCTTAATACATTTTATAATGCCAACATTACCCTAATACTGAAAATAGAAGAAAATCGTAAACCAATATCCCTGAAAACAATGCAAAAATCCCCAACAATTCAGTAGTATATCATAAGGATTGTATATCACAATCAAGTAGAATTTATCCTGAGGATTCAAGTATAGTTTAATATATATACATATAGTATAGTTTAATATAGACAAATCCATTAGTGTAATATATCAACCAAAATAAGGATAAACATCCTATGATCCTATGATAGTATCATTAGATACATATATCTCTTCAAACTAGTGTTTTTGCATTCTTTGGGTAGATACCTAGGAGTTGAATTGCTGGATTATATGGTAGATCTGTTTTTAATATTTTGAGAAATTTCCATGCTACTTTCCATATGACCTGGATTAGCCTACTTTCTCACTAACAGTATATAAGACTTCCTTCTTCTCTACCTCCTTGCCAACACTTGATGGTTTCTGTCCTTTTTTATATGGGACATTCTTACAGGTATGCGATGGTATCTCATTCTAGTTTTATATTTCCCTGTTAGGTGATGATGAGCATTTTTTCATGTGCCTATAGACCACCTATATGTCTTCTTTGGAGAAGTGTCTATTTAGCTCTTCTGCCCATTTTTTTAATTGAGTTATTTGTTTGGGGTGGATATTTTTATTACTATTCGGATTTCCTTGCTTGTGATTGGTCTGTTTCAGTTTTCTATTTCTTCTTAATTCAGCCTTGGAAGATTGTATAGGAAGGGTGTATAAGGTTGTATACTTCTAAGGATTTGTCCATTTCTCCTAGGTCATTCAACTTACTGGCATACAAATGTTCATAGTAATCTCTTAGATCCTTTGTATTTCTAAGATGTTTGTTGTAACATCTCCTCTTTCATTTTTGATTCTATTTATTAGCATTCCCTCCTTTTTTGCTTTGTGAATCTAGCTAGAGGTTTGTCTAACTTGTTGATTTTTCTTCCAAGAATCAGCTTTTGGTTTTATTAATCTTTTGAACTTTTTTATGCCTGTTTCATTTATTTATGCCCTATTTTTTATTATCTTTTTCCTGCTACTGATTTTTGGTTTTGCTTTCTCTCGTTCCTTGAGGTGAGAAATAAGGTTATTTACTTGAGTTTTTTCTTGTTTCTTGATATAGGCCTGTATTGCTATGCTTTTTGGTACTGCTTTGGCTGCATCACATAGGTTCTGGTAGACTGTGTCCTCATTTCATTTGTTGCAATGTATATTTTAATTTCTTTCTTGATTTATTCATTAACTCAGTAATGTGTTGTTCAGTCTCCACATATTAGAGGACTTTCCTGCCTTTTTTTGTAGTTAATATCTAGTTTGATACCATTGTGATCAGAGAAGATACTGGATATGATTTTTTTTAAAAGGTTTTTTTTTTTTTGTACATACAAGCTGGGGTACAGGCCAGAGGCATGGGGTGGCGAGAGGGTTCACCAGAGACAGAGTGGGGAGCAGAACAGGCAGATGAGAAGTACACTGCTGAGGGGAGCAGCGGGTGAGGCAGGAGAGGTCTGCCACACCATGTGGGATTCTCCCCGGCTGGGCATCAAACTTGCGTCGGCCGCTGCCGACAGCCCCACAGCACAGCACTCAACCACTGCGCCACCGGGGAGGCCCGGTACTTGATATGATTTTTATATTCATGAATGTATTACACTTGTTTTGTGATGTAATATGTGATCTATCCTGGGGAATACCCCATGTAACTTGATAAGAATGTGTTTTCAACTTCTATGTCATGCAGTGACCTGTAAATGCCTATTAAGCACATACAGTTTAATTCTTTAAGGCTGTTTTTTTCTTGTTTATTTTCTGTCTGGTTAATCTATCCAGTGGTGAAAGTGGGGCATTGAAATTCTCTTCCACTATTGTGTTGCTGACAATATCTATTTTCAGATTTGATAATAGTTGCCTTATATATTTTCATGTTCATTTGGTGAATATATATTGATATGTTATGTCTGCCTAATGTATTGTTTCCTTAATCATTATACAGTGTCCATCCCTATCTCTTATTACCTTGTTTAGCTGGAAATCTATTTTATCTGCCTTTTATTGGCCCCATTTACTTGTAGCATTGTTTTCCAACCTTTACTTTAAATCTATGTTTGTCTTTGGAGCTCAAAGGGGTCTCCTAGTTGACAGCAGAAAGATGGGTTTTATAAATTTAAATACAACTCATTAGTAAATATTCTTTCTGAGGTCTCTCTTCCCTGAATCTTCCAATTCTTCAAACATCTGTCAAATGACAAGTTGTAAAATTCTTTTACTTTCTTGATGACTGGCTTCTGAACCAGTTCTGTGAGTCTATTCAGGCAATTCAGGTTGGCTGAATTGCCAACCTGATGTGACTCTGCAAACACTAAGAATAGCAAACTGTAAGTTCTCTTTAGAAAGACATTAAATTTGTGAGTTTTATTTGTGGGCCATTGGCCCGTTTTTAGCCAAATAATAACTTAAACCTGCAAAGCATGGATTTGAGGAATTTTCATGAGACCTGTTTACAAATGACAGAAACAATCAGCAAAAGACTGTCCTAAACTAAAAATATCTCCCCTCGGCAAGTCTGCATGTGTCATATAGGCCTCCCACAGTAAATTTTCTACTGCCATTTTCAGTTATGACCCTTCACTAACCTGCCTTTTCAGGAGGGAATCAGGAGGAGATACTAGTGACCGCTTAGGAAGTTTGCTTTAGTAAGAGGAGCTCCTTATAATGATGTTCCCATTGGCTTGACATTAAAAGCAGGATGGGAGAGATGAGAGAAGGGGAAGAAGTTATTTTTTCATTATTAATTAAATTATACAGATACAGAAAGACTTGTGTACGGCCAGATGGTCCCTGGGGACATGGCTCTCTTGTTCCATTAGAAACACTTGGCTCAGAAGAGCAGCATATGAGTGGTCTATCACCTCGATAGAGTGGTCAGACCTCACTTGAATGGGAATTTTCCTCACTTGACAGATGGGGATTGAGTGTCTGTTAGCTAACATTTTTCCACTAATTACTAATTATACCAGAGAAAGGGGCTTTATGGCCAGAGCCCTGGAAATGTGAAATTTGATCAGTAGAGATTTGCAGTAAAGATGGAAGATTGATGTGTGACGTCAGACAGCTGGCAAGGAGGTCCATCAGGCTAGGAGGCCAGCAGCTGCTCACAGCAGATTTGAGAGATGGGGGGAGGACCCAGGAAGGGAGGGATCAAAAAAGGATCTTGGAGAAGAGAGATAAGAAGAACCATCTTAACAATTTTGTTTCCCCCTCCTCCTCTTTCTGTCATTGCAGATAAGAACATATCAATCCTCTGAGTTTGAGGCTGCAGCCAACAGGTGGCAAGGCCTATTCCTGCACCGAAGGCAGCTGCTAGGAGTAAGAGAGGATCCGAGGAAGAGGGAGCTTCAGGTGGGAATATGCACAGGGCAATTAACCTTCACCCTGAAGCATGTCCTACTCCCCTCCAACCACCCACAAAGGAGCCCAGGCCCTGAGGTTCACACCCTCAGAACATTCTCTAGAGCCTCGATGCTAAAAGGGTCATCCAGGGACCAGCTGCAGTGGAATTTTCTGACCTTCTGGTTAACAATGCAGATTCCTGGACCCCACCCTACGCCTCCAGAGACAGAATCTCTGTAGGAGGGGTAGTTCTCCTCCCCGGTCACGTTCTCTAATATCATTCCATTTATTTTCTTCTTCACATATAAACCATCATCTGCAATGATACCATCCATGTATTCATTTCTTGTATTTCTCACTCTGGGATATGTTCCAAATGAGCAGGGCTAACCTGGCTCACAAGAGTACCTAACACATAGAAGAGGCTTTATACGTAGTTGTTGGATACCCATTACACTTAACTTTTTCTATTTTTGTACAATAAAGTTATTAGTATTGACAGTCCTAGATGAAAGTACTCATAAATGCAGCATATTAAATATTATCTTACATCCATATATATGCATATGTATGTGTGTATGTGTGTATGTATAATATATAATATTTATATGTCTTTCCTATATGTGATACTTTCTTAGAGCCACATTCTATAGAATCAGTCTTTAAAATCTCCCTTCCCAGGGCCTCCCTGGTAGAGCAAGGAATTAAGTCTCAGCACTATGGAAGCTATAACAGCCACTGCAGCACGAGTTCGACTCCGGCCAGGGAGCTGACCCACATGGTGCAGCAGACCTCTCCTTTCTCCCGGCTACTCCCCTCAGCGGTAAATCTCAGTCATTCCTCCTGTTCTGTTCCCTACTCTGTCTCTGCACTTCTCACCCCCTGCACTCTGGCCTATACACCAGGTCTTGTATGCATAAATAAATAAATATTAAAAAAAAAAACAAAACGCTAAAATCTCTCCCACTGTTAAGTATCCCCCCACACACTGTTAAGTATCTCTTCTCCTGGTTGAAGAATCTTATATACGTTGTGAAGTTAAAGACTCATGCACTATTAGATCTAACTTTGAAGACTCGTGAAATCTATGTCCCCCACTCCTCATCACATCACAGATGAGGAAACAGAGACCCAGGACCCTCACATGGGACACGATAGCGTCAGCATTCCCATTTCTTGCTCGCAGGAAATTTTCATGAGAACTCAGGACGTGGGGTATTAACTGAGCGCCCCGCAGGACCCAGCTTGCATTGTCTGATTTGTGGCCTTCCCATCACTGACTGATTAGACACCTGCGCCTGCAACCGTGGGACTTTGCACTGGCTGAGAACTGTGTGTTCTGCCACTGTACTTACGTGCCTTCTGCCTCAGGGCAGCTCTGTTCACACAGAGGCGATGCAGGCCACGGTGACTAAGAGCCGGTGAGGATGCTGAGGGGCTCTCCCTGGGACAGTGAGGAGCACTAATTGAGCAGCTGAACCCACTTCATCTAGAAAGCTCCGTAAGAGTGGGAGGTGGAAGCCCGGCCTCCTGTGGAGGGTGATTCTCACGCCCTGGGCTGCACGCGTCTCTCCCGCTGCAGTTCTGAGAGTCGTGGCTGCAGGCGCTGTCAGGCCCAGCAGCGGCGGGCGCCAAGAGAGGAAGAAGACGCCGGCTCCGAGCAGGTCTTCTCTCATTTGCCAAGGGAAAAAAGATTAACAAGCATTCCCTGGCGTGGGGTGGAGAAGCCATCAGAAATTCTAGGACTGATGTGGCATCGTTTTTCTAGTGGGCCGGAGAGCTTTGGCATTCATAGAGGAGCTGGACTCCCAAGTCACTGTTGCGTGGATCTGCTCGCAATATGTTTCTGAGAGGTAAGGGGAACAAAGACATTGTCTCTTTTCGAGGGTAGAAAAACTAGAAGTGTCTTTCCCTCTTTTCCATATATGGAATTTCTCTTTATTCCTTAAATTCAACTCGTTGGTAAGTCCCTGCAGGTGTCGTGTGGGGTTCTCCTCCATGCTTTCCCAGTAGCAGTGAGTTTCCTTCCTGTGAGCTCCCTCAGCGCCCGTCCATGCTGCGTATCAGTCCTGCCCTGGGGGACTCTAACTACCTGCTTTCAAAGGGCATTTCCTCAATAGATTTTGCTCTCCGGGGCCACCGATAGGTTTTCTTTATCTTCGTCGACCCTTCTCCCCATCACATCATCTCCACCCCACCCCAAGTTTCCTTTTCAAGATGGACTCATCAAAGATACTGAACAGAAGAAGCAAAAGGAGGCAGGTTACGTGGCTCCCCCAAAGGCACGCGGCGACTCGGCATCAGAGTTCTGAACTTTAGTGCAGCTCTCAGTTCTAAGCCAGACTGTCCTCTTGCTTATTTAATCGTACACAAAGAGGGAGTCCTATTTTTAAGAATGATTTCACTATGAAAGAAATGAAGAACATACAGCCCAGGCCAGTTAATCCTTAAGTATGATTAGACAACGGCTTGTGGGCCCCATCTATGCTTTAAATCAGCATCATTTTCAGGTCTAATGGAAATTACATGCTGGCTTTGGCTTCACAGGGAAGGAACTTGGAGCTAATCAGCCTTGGGAATGCCACCATCTGAGATGCCAAGGCAAAAACAAAGGAATGCAATCGATTAAGAGTCCCCCTTCAAGAATGTTCCAGGGCTGTGAGGTTGCTGAGATGAGATGGGTCTGGAATCCTAGCCACAGGCTTAATTGCTTTGCAAGAGGCCGCAGCTGTTGCTACAGGGAAGCACAGGCGAAGTCCTATTTTCTTACTTTCAACTTTATGCTGACCTTGGAGAGATTGTTTCCGAGCTGCCTGGTGCCCACGTATCTCTGGGAGACTTTTAAAGTTGTCCTGTATCTTGTGTTTGATGATCTCTCCAACACTTCAGTAGTGCCTGGAGTATAGTGCTTGCACAATAAATATGTTTGATTAGTTAATTATTTGTTTAATTTAGCCACAGGAAGTAAAGTTAATAGGAAACAATAGTTCTGTGGCACACAAGAGTGATGCCTCCTCACTTTTTTAGCCAACACTTCCCTGGGCCTTTCACAGGAATAAAGGAACATGAAAAAAAGGAGAAATGAAAGACATTTTAATTTCGTTCCCCTGTGACTTTGTCTACTCAAAACCTACCATTTGTGTTTCATGACCAAATAGACTGTTTTAGGGCCTTTTTTTATTTGTTTTTGTTTTTAGTTGTTATTGTTGCTTCTATCATGACCACCAATTCCCAAATAATTACTGGCTTGTAACACTTGCAGCCTCTTCCGGCCAACGAAATAGCTGTAGTGACCTAAGACCGAGCAGAAGAGTGGCACGAATGGACTGTGGCAGCACTGGGGCCCGAGGTAAGATCTAGAGGCTTTTTGGCACAAGTGAGGCTAAACAGCACGTGTGACTGGAAAATGAGAGGAAATAGAATCCCCTCCCAGAATCAGGAGTAGCTCGGCCTTGTCCTAAAATAAATAAGGCAAAGAGGCATCGGTGGTGATGGCTTAATCCTCAAACCTGTTCTCCCCTTTTATTTCCCTAAAGCTTCCACACATGTGTCTCTGCCTTTCTATGTGCCTTAGTCCCCATCATGGTTTGACTTTAACCAATGTAGGTCTGTCCACTTTCTCTGTCTTTAGAGAAGGAATGTGCCATCTGCATTTATTTTATCAATATCAGCAATGAAAAAGCCCAGTGAGTTAACTCTGTGACTAACCACCATCAGCCCTTCCTGTTGCTGTTTATCAGATTGAAATCTCTTTTTGTAACCACTTACTTTCCAAAGTCGGAACCTGCGGGTCGCCTGTGCTCTCTCGTCAACACCTCATGCACGACGGCCAGCAGTTGCCTTATTCCTGGGGACATGTTTAGGTTTTTATCTTGTTTGATAGATTGTTTGTCTTGGTGAAGCCTCGGTCGTTTGAGACTCAGTGTTTCAGGAAACACACTTATACTCACGAGTCCCTGAATAAGCCTAGTTGATGCCCACAGATCATTCTGATATTGTGGGAAGAGTGATTTTATTGTTGGCATTGGCCAAAGACATGCAAACCAGATAGCAGAAGGTCTGGAATTCGAAATCCATAACATCTGAGAGGGTCCCAACCGGCAAAATAATTCCTGTTCCCACAAGTCTTCCCCGCCTCACACCTGCAGAAAAAAAGAAAAAAAAAAGAACTTAGAATCGTGAAGCTGTTGGTGCCATCTAATACGGTGAAATACAGGTGTGATATTTCAGCCTTAAAACCGCCATTTGTCACCTTGCTGGAAGATGCTCCAGGCTCTAGGTGGGTGTCTACGGGGTGTTCTGGAAAATGCTTCTGCTCACGGCCCAGGCAGGTGTCACTGGGGAGGAAAGTGCTGAATCTCAGTGGGGGGGGGAGGGCTGAGAGAGGGAAGGAAAAGCGTACAAAATGGAATAGAAAAGAACACAAGGGACCATGGAGATGGATCACGGGTGAATTGGTGGTGGGCTGCCCAAGGGGAATACAAAATGTGAAAGACATAAATAACAATAAAAATATGTATTTAAAAAAAAAGTGCTGAATCTACAGAACAGCGCAGGGGAGTGAAGTCAACATCGATTAAAATAATTACTCCTAAAGCCTCGACTCTCCCCCCTTTGAAGGCGGAGTAAATTTGGTTTCTGCATCCAGGTGGTCCTCAGATGTCCTAAATGAGAACATGGTGAGAATGGGTTTTTTGCAACACAAATCTCTTTCGTAACCAGCCTACCATCCTCTCCGTCCCTGTGCAGAAGGCCCCGTGGAGACGCAGGGGTGGGCAGGCAGCTGGGAAGCGACATTCCTGTCTCTTGGTTGGAAATAGGCCAAGATTGTGAATGTTAATCACCCAATCCTTGCAAAAGGTACCACGGGGCCTTTAATAAGCACCAATGGCCGAAGTCTCCGTTTCACACTTTACCTGAGAGGCTTGGTCAGAGGAGGTAGCAGCTCGAAACGAATGTTTATGTAATCCCCAAACCAGGGGTAGAAAGTCGGAGCCTTTCCACTGTGGATCTCAGAGGCCTGAGACGAGCAGAGACAGGCTTTGAGTCATGGTTTTCCATTGCTTTTAAGGTCAAGTCTGAAAATCAGGCATTGCAAGGAGCAAAGAGCCAACTTTAAATGTCTTCCCCATCACTCCACCCTCTCTCCTCTCCTGGGTATTGTAGCCACCCTGAGACCCTAGAGTCCCCAACTGAGCTCCTGTCTCAGGAATATATGTGGTCTCCTGCCTGTCACTTTCTGTCTTCCTTGAATACACTGATGGCAACATCGGGTTTTGTATCTTCTCAAGTCAATTTATTATGGTTTGGGAAATCATGAGGCTACATTTACTGATAAATAGAATAAGCTTTGTTTTGCTTAGCTGCATAGCTCTGACAAGTAACTTAAGCTTGTGGAATTTAGGTGTTGTCATCTATGAAATGCATCTAAGCCATGTATCCTATAATTATGAGGATCAACTGGAAAAAGTTAATGATGCACATTGGTGGGTTTTTTTTTTAAAGATTTATTTATGTATATGGGGACTGGGGTATAGGCCAGAGGTGCGGGGAGTGAGAGGATTCACCAGAGACAGAGTGGGGCACAGAACTTGCGGATCTACTTAAGTCCACTGCTGAGGAGAGCAGCAGGGAGACAGGAGAGGTCTGCTGCGCCATGTGGGAAGCTCCCTGGCCGGGGATCAGACTTGTGTTGCAAGGGCTGGTGACAGCTTCATAGTGCTGAGGCTTTAACCCCTGCACCACCAGGGAGGCCCTAGGGATGTACTTTGTACATTAAAGTAGAATATGAATGTAAACTATTGATTCAGAAATTACTGTGACTATTGTTATTACTTATTGTGCAGAGAGCTTCTAGGAAGGTAAGTTTTCAAGGAATATATCCCTTCTGTCCAAGTTTCTGTTGTTACTATGTTCAAGAAAGGGCAGAACATGGAAGTTCCCGTTGTGCTGGGAAGAACCAGGTGACAGCAATCATTGTCTTGGTCCAGTGGAGCATTTAGAGGAAAAGATATAAAATGTTCTCGTATTGTTGTTGAAGTGATGACAGAAAATTACTCATGCATGATTGTTAAATGTTAAAGTGGTTTTTCATGCAGAAAAGATGACCCCAAATTCCAAGTTTAAGTGACAGAAATCTTCTACTAAGAAAAAATAAACAGAGCCATTAAAACTTGTCCTGTGAACCAGGCTTTTTCCTACTCAGTTGGATTTTCAAAGATCAGTTAATGGTTTTTAAAAAGCACATACGATCATACAGATTTTTTTCTTGTCCAGTAGAAGTTTGTTGTGATATAATTTATATACCAAAAAACTGTTCATATTTAATGTCAACAGCTTCATGAGTTTGGACGTGAGCACACAATTTTGGAAAGTAAATGGTTGCTATAAGAGATTTTAATTTGGGTTTTCACTTAAAAGACAATAACCATCACTGATGGCGGTTAGTCCTAGGGTTAGCTCACTGGACATCTCCGTTGTCATATTTACAACATAGAGAACACACAGCTCTGCTCTAGGATAAACTTGACAAACCTGTATTGATTTTGTTTCCATCAACAATAGCTTTGAAAAGCACCTTTTAGAAAATGATGCCTCATTTTCTCTTACCGAGTTGCTCTCATACTTCGTAATTTCTTCATTTAAGACTCTTCTGATTTGAAATGTTTCTGCGGGTCACTTTGCAGAGTTTTCACAAAGCCTATGAGAATAATTTTATTTCGCTCCTGCCTGCCTTCACCTGGGCCACTTCTGCCGCCTCCTCCCAATTTCTACTTCTTTTTCCATTTTTTAAAATTGAAAATCTAATAAAAGCAAGTGACTAATAACAAAACATTTCCTATAGTCATAGCCTGTTAAGTAAAACAAATCCATGAATAACTAGAACTAGTGTAGAAAACTTTGAGCAAGAATGAATTCTAGGCTACATTACCCAATATTGTTCCTTTTCTCTCTAGACTGAATAAAGTTTGGATATTTTCAGTTGTTTCCAGACTGTCATGAGCTTAATCTGATGCCTGTAACAACTTAGGCCTTTAGATTTATTCTTAGTCACTTGAGTCTATTAAATATATAGCTGCTTCTCGCATAGGGGAGGATCTGTCCCCTTTATATATCAAAATAATGTTTTATTCCAAAGGTGGGGAACTTTTTTTCCCAAGAAACAAAATTCTCAACATCGTGAATGAAGGGAAGTGGGATTGCAGGAAAGTTTAGATTTTTTGAAAAAAAATAAAATCATCTGGAACATGCCATAAATTTTTTTACAAATATTTATATGTTCTTGTCATTCGAAAATACACATGTAAAGTTTTGATGACAACAAACACTTTGAAGACACAGCATAATAGATGAGGGAGACAGTGATAAGGAGCTAAGAACTAGAGCTAGAGAGGGGAAGGAACAATTTTAGACACAGACTGCAAAGATCTTTCTTCTAAGGAGATGGTTGGAAAATAAAGACATGGTGGATATGCGAGAAAGAACCATAAAGATACTCAGCAAGCGAGCTGCAGGGAGGTGGAATGGCTCCTGTGAAGACCTGGGGCATGTCGTAGAAGCAGGGAGCAGCAGGTGTGAGGGACCAGAGCAGGAAGGAGAGCAAGAGGCAGCGGGGATCAAATTGTACCTTTAGGTCATGATCAAGATTTTGGATTTCTCTGAGTGAGATGGAGTGTAGTTAGGGATCTGAGGGGAGGAAAAGATAAGGATGGCAGAATTGATTGGTGTCAGAGTTGATTGTTAGGAGCAAGGATAGAAGCGAGGCTAGCTGCTGGAAGACCAGTGCCCTGGTTCAGGCATAGGGGATGATGACTTAAATCAGAGGGGTCGCTCTGGAGGTGCTGAGATGTGATTGGACTACAGATTTATTTGAAGCAAGTATTGCTTTGAATTGGATGTAAAAGAGAAGGCATAAACATGATTCCAAATTTTTCCCCTTAGAAACTGGAACATTTATGAAATGAGCAAAAATACAGGACAGCAAGGTTGGAGAGTAGTTCCAAAGTCAAGATTTGTTGTAAACAACTCAAGTTCAAAATGCTTATTGACGTCTAAATAGAGATGGGAAGGCTATAGTTCAGGAGCGTCTGGGTTAAAATTCCCCATTTGGGGGTCCTCAGAATGATGATGGCTTTCGTGGCCAACATGCTAGAATGAAATGACCTAAGAGCGAGTGTAGTCAGAGAAGAAATCTCAGGACTGATCTATGGGAACCCTAGCAAAAATTAGGAGAAATGAGCAAATAAAAATACTGAAAAGTGATGATTAAACAGAGACCAAGTTCATCGGGCCAGGAACAGAATAAGGTGTCCCAGAAGCTAAGAGAAGTCTTTTAAAAGAAACCATGTGTTCGTAAGTAAGAGAAGGACTAAAAATAACCCACTTACTATGGCGGTGTGAGTTCACTGCTGAGCTTGGAAAGGTTGGTTAGATGGAGTGATGAGACTGAGAGACCAATTAAGGTAGTGCAGAGGCATCTGGAAGGAGAATGAATGGAGACAATCAATAGAACGACCCCTTTGTCAAGTTTTCCTGTAAACAACAGAGCAGGAAGACGTTGAAGGCCAAAGCAGGAGTTTGTTGTTTTTTAAACAATGGAATACAGTGGAAAAAATGTTATTTGTATGTTGATTTCAATAGTTTAGTAGAAAGGACAAATTGGATGATATAGGAAAAGATGAAGGATTTCAGGAGAGAAGCTGTATTAGTTTGTAAGGCGTGCCATAACAAAGTACCATGAACTGGGGGTCTAAAACAACAAAAATTTACTTCCCCACAACTCTGGAGGATGGAAATCCAAGATCAAGGTGTCTGCAAGGTTTATTTCTGCTAAGTCTCTCTCACTGGTCGTAGGTGGTGTCTTCCTCTGCTGTCTTGATGCGGTTCCTCTGTGCCTGTGTCCTAATGTCTTTTGATAAGAACAGTGGTCATATTGGACTACAGTTCATCCATATGACCTCCTTGAAGTTGCATCCTGAAGGACCTTATTTCCAGATACAGCACATTCTGGGGTATTAGGGGTTAGGACTTAAGTGTATGAATTTTGGAGGGACACAGCAATTCAGGCCGTGCCAGTTACCTTCAGGTAGAGAGAAAGGATGAGGTCAAGTGTCTATGTAAAAGGTTTTCAGCATATCCATAGCAAAAGAATGGGAGAAGGAAACGGTGGGAACAGATGTACATATTTTCCTCGTTTGGTGTTCATTTAGGAAGCCAAGTCAATGGCTAAGTGGGAAGTTGGAGGAGATGTTGGCTGCTTAAGAAGAAAGGCAGAGAGGTAAGAGTGATATGGGAGAGTAATGGAGTGACTGGTCAAAGGTCACTGAGTAGGTTGGGGGTCAGCTCCAGGGCCCACCTGAAATGAGCATCCCATTCCTTGGCTGGGATGCTAATGGCTGGTGACACTAATGTGAAATCAGTCCATAAGATTTTGTGATTTTTCTCTCCGTTTATGGCCAGCTGTTGGGGAATGATAGGCAGCCGGAAGAGATCTTTGCTTGGTTAGAGTTGTCGCTGTGCTAGATGATGTGGTGGAGAAGAGAGAAACGAGAGAGTTGAGCGTGTGTGCAAGGGCGTGCTCATAATGAAGAGCTGTGAATCAAAGGCTGTGGGGAAAAGAGCAGGTGAAGAAGATGGTGGGTAGTGAGGGCGGAGCGAGGTCAGCAGGGTGCGGCTTTCTGGGGAGCTAGGGAGCCATTGGCAACAGAAGCATTATAGAATGAATTAAGTTGATAGGCGCACGTGAGCTGCAATCAGGAGAGGCTTTGATTGTTGGGGATGACGAATTGTTGATGACAAAACTGGGACACAGACACAAGAAAGTGGCTTAGTAAGAATAGGAGGAGTCAGAAATCTGTTCTTTGGCATCTGCTTTGGGGCATTAATTGCCCACAATGATTTGGATGTATCATGAGTTACTGTAAGAGTAGTCTTAAAGAGCAGGGCATCCTCAGGATGCTAAAATATTCAAGGGATGAGGGTGTGACTGAGAGGTCTATCACTGACTGTGGCAAGAAAGCATAATAGACAGTAGAGCTGAGAACTTGGATTTACAGTAGCTGGTGGGGGCAAGGGTGGAAAGGCGGGGAGTAGAACACCTGGGAGAGCAAATGAAGTACCAGGATTGAAAAGGACCCTGAGGCACCCCGGGTCCAGGACAGGAAACAGACATGGCCGGAGAGGGCCAGCGGGGAGGTGTCCTGGGGAAGAGGAAGGTTTGGGATAAGAGGGAGCGTGAAGGGGGTGAGCAGCAGAGGGCTGGGCTAAGGGCCGTGAGTTCGGGGTCGCGGGGAGCACGTCTAGGGTTGGAGAGAGCTGTGTACACGATCCAGCAGGAAAGAGCCTGGTGCCATGGAATGACCTGGGGTCTTTGACAAGGGAGTGGGAACAAGGATACAGTTTGATCGTTTCTAATATTGGCATGGGGGGGGAGTGATTATTTGGGGGTAGAAGGTGAGAGCTGTTCATGGGGCCAGGCAGAGGGACCCTGAGCTCCCTTAATATTTGGGAGACGAGGTGGGGATGGAGGGTAAGGGGCTGTGTGCCGGGTGCAGGAGAGACAATGAAGGCCACTGCTGCAGGCCCAGGAGAACGATGGTGGAGGAGACGGGAGGGGCAGGGCACTGTTCTTTCATTGCTCATCCAACATGCCCACGGGAGCTGCGTGGGTCACAGCTCCAGCCCTGTGTGTGCAGGTGTGGCTTCAGGTTGGTGATGGTGATTTCTAATGTGCCTCGTTTGGTCAAGCCTATTTTGTTGCCATTTGTTTGAAGTTCATGTAAGCATTGTGATAACCTACCAAGAAATATACCCAAGACATGGGCATGGAGAACATGCAAGGGAAAGAATATAACATGGTCCAGCGAGGTCAGCTTCTGTCTCTTTTCACAAAGGTATTATGCTAATTATTGAAACTCTCAGCTCCAATTGACTTTTGTGGAAAATGGAGTTAATAGCGTCATCCTAAAAGGGTAGCTGTGAGGGTTAACTAACAGAATGGGGTCAAAAAATTAAGTTTTCAATATTTTTACTAACATTATACTCTGAAGCAATAGCATATGAATGAGCTTCTAACCTAAAAGTGGATATAATAAGTTGAGAGATTAAACCTCCCTTTTCCCGGTCTAGGAACCCACTGCTAAGTCGTCACTCACTAAGACGCCTCGCCAGGCACTTCTCCAGAACTAGCAGGACAGGTTTCCATTGGGGAGAGGGCAGCAATAAAGCCTCATGTTAGGTGCCCTGGGCTTTTGGGGGGGTGAATTTAAGCTGCTCTACTGCAGCTGTTTCCAAGAAAGTTTCTTCCTATTGAACTCACCTGCCTCTTGATCTCTCTCTAGATGAGATGATCAGTGTCCTCATTACTTCTTTCTTTCATAGGGATAACATCAATCAGATGCTTCCCTGCAGTTGAATTCCTTGAGTGGGATCATGCTAGCAATTTGGGGTGCATGTGTGTATTTCTTTGTATCCACGTGAAACATGTAGCTGCTGCCCACATAGCTCTTATGGTCTCTGGAATGCCAGAGCACCCCTCAAGGAAGCATTTCTCATGAAGTGGGCACAGGAAATGCTGGTAATTTAACCCTGACCTTGCCTTAGATTAGCACAAAGTACAGAGTGTCACTTCTGTATGACGCTGGTTTTAGAGCGGTCACGTCCACCTTCTTTGATATTCTTTTTTTTTTTTTTTTTTTTTTTTTT